>CAAKMY010085143.1:402-55162 GCA_901111285.1 Corrigiola litoralis | reverse complement strand
CAATCTTTAGAGGACGGAGGGAATAATAATTACGGATTATATGACTTTCTGAATATATAATGGAGGCAGTGATTTATAAATGGCGGGCAAAAAAGAATAAAATGAAATTGACCATCTTCCAACAGAAACCTACCAACCACCCAACCAACTAACTTTCCCTCCTTTTTCTTTCTTTCTTTTTTGTCTTTCTTCTTGGAAACTTAGGTACACAAAAACCATGTAACAAGTCACATCATAAACCTTTATTTTTTGGACAAAATATTGACTACCATACACCCATTTATTTCATTCAATTCATAACACATATTTTATTAAAAAAATGTTGACATTATTTTTTTTATGTGGACATTACATTTCGTTTTCTTACACCAACTTATAAGAACGATTTATGAGCAAACATCCTTTACATGTTAATACCTCAACTACCACATAAATAAATTACTTAGCAAAAAAAAAAAAAAAAGAATTGTAGAATTGCACAATTTAAGGGTTTTTGAATTCCTTTTTTCTTGGGATTTCAGTCATTTTTCTTCATAATTCAGGTTTGTTTTGATTAAATTTTAATGGGTTTTTGCTCAATTAATGATCTTTATGTGGGTTTATGCTCTGTTTTTTCAATTGGAAAACAGGGGATTTGGAATTGAAATTGGGGGTAATGATTTTCCTTTGTTTTTGTGGTTAATTGGGATTGTAATTACGCAGTTGATGCCATTAACTTTGATTTCTTGCCTTTTTTCTATGAATTTTGATGTAAAAATGAGCTGGGTATGTGCATATTCCTCTGTTTTCTAACACATACTTTATATGTTAATATTTTTATGATCATTGAGTGTTTAGATAGTTGATAGTCCATTTTATGTTTATATTGGTTTCCTAATTTTTTTGTTTGTACCAACATTTTTATTCAGCTAGAATTTGTGATTCTTGTGTTATAATAGTTCATTTTCTACCTACATTAGGTTTCAAGTTCAGGATTTTGGCTGAAATGAGTTACTCTTGCTTTATTAAACAGCAATGTATAGTGTGGTTTTTAGTTGATTGGTTGCCATTATGATTTGGATTTGAATATGTTGGCAATCTCCATGATCATAGGAAGGATTATGTAACTATGCAATGTGGTGTGGAGGTGTGAAATCTTCATATGTTATCTGTTATAGCCTTGTAGGAACAGTGTGATTAAAGCTATTTTACTTGGAAGTCACTAGTGGTGTCCTTGTGCAACGTGCTTGTTGAACGCCTCTAAGCTTCGAGGTAGAAAACTTGTATTCTTGGTGTCAATTGGAGTGTCTTGGTGACATATAATATAAAGTGTTAAAATAGTGGATATTACTACTCCATATGCATGGAGAACAAAGAGTATGAGTAATATTGCATGAATTATGATCTCTTCTATAGGAAAAGATTAATTCAAAGAATTGCTGTCTATCAACATGCCTATATGCTTTTCTTTCAAAAAGTTGATAAATCGATGTGCTGTAAGTGTGCAATGAAGTGATGTGCTGTACAATTGTGATTCATGTGCCAATTTTGGATTTTGTGGGATGTCTTTCTGTGTGATTACCTTAGAGCTGGGTCTCTCTCACGACAAGTTCTTAGTTGTTGCTACTTGCTTTCAGAATGTCAAGTTTGGAAGAACCCATTAGCTTTGACAAGCTACCTAGCATGCGGACTAATGATAGAATTCAGAGGTTTTCGTCTAGTGCTTGTCGACCAAGAGGGGAGGATTTGGGCATGGGAACTTGCTGGATTGAAGGAAGTAGATGCAGCACATCCAACAGTTGCAGGTCAGTGTGCTTTCATGTGCGCATTTTCGGTCTGGATAGAGACTTTCATTTTTTTACAAACCTGATTCGGTTTTCTATTTCCAGTGAGGATGCTAAAGATTACATGGATGAGGCTTTTCCTTGGGGTAGAAAAAACAGAGACAAGGCCCAAGGTGACTCTTTCACCTGGAGGAGCTTGAGCTTAGGTAGGAACCATTTGGCTTTTGGGAGTCATGACAAATGCACTATTGTCAAAAGGAGTAAGGTAATTGGTACTTTGATCATCTACAATTCAGCTCTAGTCTGTAGAATGGCATATCTGGTGATCAATCTTACCATCGTGTGGTTATTAAGTGCATACTTCTGGTTTGAAATGTGCGATTTGGTCTACAGATTTCTGTTCAGTCAAAATTTTGCTTGATTTTTATCATCTGCTTAATATATTTTTCATTTTTCTCATCGTTTATAATAAAATTATTAGCAGGTTCTTAATGGCATGCCAAATTATGTGAAGATTGTGGAAGTTGGTCCGAGAGACGGATTGCAAAATGAGAAGAACATAGTGCCTACAGCTATAAAAATCGAGCTGATCCATAGACTAGTTTCTGCCGGATTGTCTGTTGTTGAGGCAACCAGTTTTGTCTCACCAAAATGGGTACCTCAGGTATTGCCACTTTCCTTGTGAATTGAGAGTAGTAGTTGGTGTGTAACTAATGGCTCATTATGTATTACACATTCATAAGGGGGGGGGGGTATGGGGTTAACTTTATCCAATTATGTATCTACTATTAGCCATTCGATTTGGATGCCTGATTTGGAAATAGTTGCATGAGTTCCTCTCTACTGTGTAAGCTGCTTATTTTGACTTAGTGCTCTGGATAAGAAAAAACCTACCGGTCTGGGTGGTTTGTGGCTATTGATGGGACACCAATAATTATTTGTGTGAAAATACCGAAGACATAGGGAAAATGTCAGGGAACTCTCGTAATAGTTTCTGGTTTTTTCTTTCTTTTTGATGGTTAAGAAGCCTTATTGAGGTATCTGGTCAATTGCTCAAAATTCATTTACTGCTGAAAGTTATTGATAAACCTCAACACTGGTGTGATGCTGAAGAATTTATAAATTCCTTGCAGCTCTCTGATGCCAAAGAAGTTATGAATGCAGTCCAACATGTGGATGGTGCTCGTCTTCCTGTATTGACTCCAAATTTGAAAGTGAGTAATTTTCATTCCAGTAAACTACCAGTTTGTAGCATGACGCAGAGTATCTTATCTTATTTCTCCTTCAATATCTAGGGTTTCGAGGCAGCTATGGCAGCTGGCGCAAAGGAAGTTGCTATTTTTGCATCAGCTTCAGAGTCCTTTTCGAAGTCGAATATAAACTGTAGCATCGATGAGAGTCTTGCTCGTTATCGTGCCGTTTGTTTGGCTGCAGAAAAGCTCTCGATTCCAGTTCGTGGGTATGTTTGCTCCTCCCTTTCACAATCTTGATATATTAGACATTGAACCTAAGTAGATTGTCATGACAGGGTTGGTGTTTTTTCCATGAAGTGGATCTATAAGTTATTATTAGATGTACAAAATCACGGGGAGCTCTTCAGTGTCTTGAATATAAATCCACTTTGCGTTACTTTCTCATTATTGTCTCCCCTAGAAATGCTTACTGTTTTAATGCCAGATTGCTAAAGTTCAACGCAGTTCTGTTTAAGCCGATGCTCAATCTGAGATTACTCTTGTAGGTATGTATCATGTGCTGTTGGGTGTCCGGTAGAAGGGCAAATTCCTCCTTCAAAAGTGGCATATGTCGCAAAGGAACTTTATGACATGGGCTGCTTCGAAATCTCCCTTGCTGATACTGTTGGTGTTGGTACGCCAGGTAATTCCCTTGTCCATCCTATTATTTGGACTCCTTTATTGCAGGAAGCCATTGTTCATGATTATTAAGATTCATCATGTAGCTTCACATTGGTCTCATTGCTCAACCCCCAATTAAGAGTTCAACCCCCAATTAAGTACGTTTTGGCCCGTTAAAGTTTGACGGCTAAACATCCATACGCCTTCTGCAAAGTGTTTATGTAAGGTCGCGTTATTGAAATTTATGCCTTAGGGTTTTGTCCTCTCCATTCTTGTCTTATACCTTTATGTAGGCATTGAGGTGTTGTTGCTGTTGTTTCTTGATTCTTATCATGTGCTACCTTCTGTATAGGCTCTGTCATTCCCATGCTTGAAGCTGTCATGGCTATGGTTCCTGCTGAGAGGCTTGCGGTGCATTTTCATGACACTTACGGACAATCTCTTCCAAATATTATGGCGTCTCTTCAGGTGAGTAGAGCTTGTATATTTTTCCGCGGAATGTGTTTCGTTTCTGTTGCCTTAGTTTCCTACCATTTTTATTGACTTCCAGTGATCAAATGATTTAGATTTTGTGTATATATGACTGCATTTAATCCTCGTCGCTTTTTCTTCTCGACAGATGGGGATCAGCACTGTTGATTCCTCCATAGCAGGACTTGGTGGATGCCCATATGCTAAGGGAGCATCAGGAAATGTTGCCACTGAAGATGTTGTGTACATGCTTCATGGGCTCGGCATCAAGACTAATGTGGACCCTGGCAAGCTGCTCTCAGCCGGGGAGTTCATCTGCAAGCATTTGGGCCGCGTGTCCGGCTCCAAGACGGCTGTTGCATTAGGCCGAGCTACGGCAGATGCCTCTAGGATATAAACGTAGGGTAGAATACCTCTATTGAGATAAATATCAAGTGAAGAAAAAGAGAGGGCTCTTCTATAATGTATTTTTCAAAGTACAACAATACTCTCATACACTGATAATTGATTAAAGAAACATAAGAGCCATGTAGACTGCTCAATTCGATTTCTCATGACAAACTAATCTTATTGTTTGTTGAATATGGATCCACGGGTATTACCACCTGATCAGCACAATGCTCCTTCAACATTTACATCTAAAATTTTAGATAGGAAAGGAATGTCCTTCAGAAACAAAAACGGATTAGATGGTAATATGATTTGAATGAATCTTGCTTTGCCTTAGCTGAAGCACATGCTATTTTACATTGCATCTTACTTCCAACATAGTATTCTCAGTTTCTTATACAACTTAATTTGATTTATAGTACCCACCTAAACATAAGGTTATGGTTAAAAGTGTATTTTTGAGAGTTTAAAGTGCGAGTCATATTAAAAGCAACATCCTATCACGGTAGTAGTATCACCTAAACACTTGTTAAATATAATAGATTACTAAATTACCCACAATTATACAAACCTCCAATTATGAAAATAGAACTTTATGATAACTTGTGAACTCTAATGATCCTCACCCTAATATTGTCTACTTGACATTTTGATCATTAGTTTATTATAAAGAAACCCTACAATGATAAAGCGACAAAAAAATAGTGAAGTAAAATATACACTAAGTGAGAAAATGCAATTTGCCATGTGCCGAATCACAACAAAACAACTTACCCTCTATTCCACTCTCACAAAACACAAAGTCTTGTAAAACTACGATTTAAAATCAGTCACCTTTTGACTTAAAACTTTACAATATTAATACAAAAAAAAATCATTTTTATCATAATTATTGATCACTTTTACAAAAATTTGTGATCACTATTCACTAGTATAATCTTGTAAATTCTAAATGTGAGATTAATGGTTCGATTATACATCTTTGTACTTTAATAAAAAGAAGTTTCTAGTCCATGTACTCCAGTTCTGTTGACTCTAATAATTGGGTGTTGTACTTTATATGTCTTGTGTTAAGTTGATCATCAGCAGTTAAACTGAACTAGTTTGTGATCTAAACTTGGAACTAAAAAGTGCTTTTAACAAAAGTAGCAAAAACAACCATGGATGAGCACGAATTTCAACGACTTCTTGTCCTCTTCCCAGTTGTCAGAACTCGCAACTACTCTGTAAATATCTCCTATCTTTACCTCTTATGTATTGCATTCTTATTACTTGAGTATATTTGCATTTATTACTTTTTGTAAATCTTATGAAGATTGCTAATGTCACCTGCTTTAAGAGGGTTGTTTATGATCAACTTCATCATAGTTTTTATAGCAAAAGAAAAGAAATTTGTTTGTTGGTTGGGTGGATATTGGATGATTAGATGCTTGGGAGATGAAAGGTGATGTCTTTTGCTTAAACAGGGTTGTTTATGCTCAACTTCATCATAGTATTTATAGGAAAAGAGAAAAAAAAGTTTGTTGGTTGGGTAGATATTGGATAATTAGATGCTTGGGGGATGAAAGATGAGGTCTTTTGGGTATTGCTTGTTTTTTATGGAAGGAAGTATTTGAATAATTTTAATGGGTTTTGTCTGTGTTAGTCATTTGTAGCTTGTTTTTGTGGGTTTTTGTACTATTTGGCTTTGTTGGTTTTGTCTGTGAGAGTTGGATGGAGATTAATTTTAGTATGTTTGGAGTGGAGGTAGTCTGCTGGTAGTCCTGGACTAGTTGGGGGGGGGGGGGGGGGGGTTGCGTAAATTTGGACCTCTCTAAACCCTGCCGATTGTGGAACTCAGGCCGAGTTGGTGGTGCCACCATTGTTGTGGAAATAGTTTGCTGATGATCTGAGTTTAAGCATATGTGACATTGTTTCCTTTGCAGATCACCCTGGTGATGTTAAAAATTATGGAGTATGCTCATGGTCATTATAGGGTAGGGAAGAGTAACTTTCCTTCTTTTGGTGAAGGGACCAATATGAGCCTAAAAGAGCTATTGAATGACTCGTTTGACCTAATAAAAAAAAAAAAAAAAAAAAAACAGAATTAGAATGGCTGCTTTATTAGATATTAGGTTATGGTTCATGTTGTCTTGCCATTGCTTATGGTTAGACCGTGTTAGCTAAACAGTTTTCATTTGAGTTTGAAAAACCTTATGGTTAACTCTTTAACTTATAAGACTTTAAATAATATGTCGGCATAATGTGAAAGATTGAACTTGGGTTGACTCATCGGTCAGTGAGATAAGAGCCCAAGGTTTAGCGAGGCTTGTGGAGTGGCATCGTGCACTGTGGCGTAGTTGCCTCCACTCCTCCAGCCTACTTTGCGTAGAAGGAAATCAATCTTGCAGTTATGTGCCACTTATCGCTATCATTAGATGTTTTCTACTTCCCTTCCTTATTCTGAACCCAGTTGGAGATGTTGACGTCTCATTTTTGGCGCCTCAGATTTAGCACCTGAATTTCTATTTTTCTAGGAAGATAACGGGTGGATGAGTAGATTGTTTTTACTTTGAGAACATAGCAAACTATGCATTATAATGCATGAGGCAACATTTGTTAAAATAAGTGACCTTTAGACTGTGGAAGTAGTGCATCTAAGATGTAAGAACTTGTATGTATTGAGGCAAAGGAATGCTATTGGTGTGTCACTAGGTCATTCAGATTATGGAAGTAGTTTCTCCTTTGCTCTCCAAAGGGCAAGTCATTCCAAGTGCTGTTCATGTGACTGTGAGGTGTGGGCATGTGAAGCTGACCCTATTCCATGTTATTGAGATTAAGTTAGATGACAAGCTGAGCATATTGAAATTGTCAAATACTTATGAGATTGACTGTGTACAGCCGACCCCCTCCCCCTTCCTCGCTTGGAGAGAGTCTCTTTGTTGTTGTTGTTGTTGTTGTTGCTGAGGTCTACCTTCTAAAAATAGGCCGATTTTTAGGCAAAAGGCAACATATATCCCTTTAAAAATATTAGGCATAGAAAGTTTGAATTTGCGACGGATGTTTAGCTCGCAGAAGTGATTGATTCTTAGGTGTAAAATGTAATTCACTAGGAAGCGAAATAACTTAAGTAATATCTCCATTTATTGTTTGTTTTGAATCTAATTTATGTGTTGATCTTGTATGATAATAGCAGGCTGATGCACAGTCATCTGGGCAATCAACCTCTGAAGCAGCAGGCAGTGAGGTTATTTTCCTTTAGTTTCTGTGAAGGTTTCACTTCATGGGATTGCTATAATATCTTTTTACGTAAAACTGTTTTTCCATATCAGTTACAGGAGTGGCAAGATGCTTGGAATGATCAAGAAACGAAGACCCCAGGTTATTGCCATATAGTTATTATATGCTTGAAATTTATTCGGTAGTCATTTGTTCCACTTGTGAAAAGATCAGATGTCATAAAACTGAGCCTTCCATTGCTAAAATGCGTTTGTCTATATAAGAATGTCTTTCCTTTTGTTGTCCATAAATTTTCTCCATTCATAACTGACATGTTAATGGCTTTTTAAAGGGGAGACAAATATTGATAGTCTGTTGGCCAAGGCAGATAGAATGTGTATTCCAGTTGACTTGTCTTTCCAGTTTCATGCAGATCCATACAGATAGCTGACCTCTTTTTTCATGAAAAAGTTTATTGGAACATTTCCTCAGTTTTAGAGCTTTAGCCGGCATAATATCTTGGTGAAGAGCTGTCCTGTATCTTTTCTTACAAGATCCTTCTCAGAAAGTTAACTAAATACCTTTTCTTTGAATGAAAACTTGTATGTTGAAGACTACCACTTTATATTATGGAACCAGACACATCCATAATTTGCTGACTCTAGTTTGAAAATTGGAGCGCTGCTGAGTTTAGTGAGATGATGACACATGCTCTCTTGGTATGCACATTGCCTCTGATTGTTCTTTCTACTCTGCCTTGTAACAGATGTCTTCTGGGGTAAACTACGATCTGCTGCAGAGCAAAAGGTGAGCACTGAGGAATTAATTTTAAGTAATTGACTACTTCTATGACTGGAAAATGGCTTACATATTCAACTCATATAAAGGGTCATGATTTATAGTTTTTTTACTTGCAATGTTTCTATAAAATGTTAAAAGTGGAATTTGGTGCATCTTGTGACTTGTGAGCCATCTTGTTTGGAAAATGTGTGTTTTTGCCTAGGAATAAATGTCTAACCAGGTAACAACTATTGATAATGGTTTGGGTTCTAGATGCTACATATGAATTTTGTGTCCATCATAGAAGAGTGAGGTGAGTTTCAGGGGTTCAGCTTATTTGGTTTCCTTCTGCTGCTTCTGTTGGTGTTGTCATTCATGACAAGTAATACAGCTACTCCTTCCTAGAAGGAAAATTAACAACTGCAATCATTTTCCAAATATTCCAAGGTTGAATTGTAGCCACACCCACTGAATTTGTGACTTTTGCACCTGGATCGACACTGAATGAAGTGGATTCAAATTGAGAAAGAATAAACTTTGCTTAGATTGCTTTTTACAACATTTAGCTCGTCAGTATCCAGTTTCCACGGTGGTCTTTTGGTAGGGAATAAGTGGGAGACAGAAAGTAAAGCTTTAGGTTATACAGTGTCGATGTGCCAGTTCTTTCCCAGTGATGGCACATAAATATGTTACCTCTCTGGAGCACCTCTGTTAAGTCAATCTAGCTTGAAAGGTTTCCGTTGCTTTATAACATGCTTTTAGATCACCAGTGTCAATGACACTCTCCAGGATTTGTGGGATCTGGATTTGGTTCCCCAAACCTTCGAGCTACCCTGCTCCCCACCAAGGTTCACCTGCATTATTCTTTAACTTTGTCCAGGAGAAAATAATGTTCCATCTCGTAACCGGCAGTTTCCCCATTTATATTCTAATTTCTCAAATTTCATGGATCCTAATTAGTATGTAAAAATAAGTGAAGTTATCATGATTAGACTTCTGTCGTGCATGATTATCTATGCAATCTAATAGGAAGGAAGCATATTTGTAGGTAAGTTATTATCATTTTACTATGTATAATAGCTCACTTTACATATTGTCCCTACTGTTCAATTTGTGTGTTACGGTATGATAGGCTTAGCTTCAATGTCTTCCTGCCTGCTCATATATATGTTGTTTTGTTGTACGTGAGTCTCCCTAGGCTACAACATCTTTCTACTGGTACTTCTATGATGCTCTCTGATGTTAGATGGCCATATTCTGTGTAATAAACTGATAATAATGTAGAGCATAGATGTTTGTGCAAATGAAATCATGATTGGCAGGATCAAGCAATCGAAAAATCAAATATATGTGCTGCACTGTGGTTTGAAATTGCTGGATCCGATTGCCTTTAAGATTTATCTTTACTTGATCACCGTTTTAGAGGTCCTTGCTGCTTTTGTGCGCAGCAGTGAACAACTCTAAGTATTATGTTTACTTCTATATCCGTATTTTCTAAGGGGAAAGGTCATCTAGCTCTCCTGCTAACACATTTTTTTTATATTATAAATAAAATGATGTGGGAGCCAAATGACAATTTAATCTTTGAGTGCTCATAGACATTCTCGTATAAAACAACTACTTGTGCCTTTATAGGTGGGCCCAGCAGACGCAGAAAGGTTTTGCAACGCCTTCCAGAAAGTCTATCAGAAACTGGTATATTGCTGTGCTCCACCTTTCCCCTCTTTACTCCAGGGCATTCATTTTTAGGCCTTGATGTATTCTTTATGCTCTTGTTCTAGGTGTACGAAGAACTAAGCAATGAAGTAATTGAAAGGTTTTTGAGCTCGTCGTGAGTGCTGGTATCCTTACTGGTTCAATTTGTCGGCTGCCATCTTTGATTTGATTCGCATGGACAAGGCCTAATTTTTTTTACTTTTGTAACTAGGGTGAGATCAGAGATGATTGAACGTAAATGTCCGTTTTCATGTAGTAACTAGTGGATTTTCCTTTCTATGCTATACTAGTTTAATTAAAGATACTTCTGGACTTATTAAAGGTCAAGTTTTCTCTCTTTACCCTTTTGATTGCTTGGATTCCCAATACTTCTCCATGGCGATTGGCGGAGGAGAGCATTGATTTGCTCCAGCTAAGGCTTGTGACTCTTTCTATGAAAACTCTTTTTCCTCCCCGCAATTTGATTGTATCATCTGCAGTATGAGCTCACCACCAAGTACTAAGAAAAGAAGTGCCTGTCATCCAAGGAGGTATCACAGAGATATAGTACGGAGTATGTTGTTTAGGGTCCTAAATGATGATCTTGGAAACAGAGAACATGTTATGATTTATGACAAAGTCTTAGGCCGAGGCATACATAGTATACTTGGACCCGGCAAAATAACTTGTTACGATAAACTCATGTTCGCTGCAGCAAAGCCAGCCAAATGGTAATAGTGATACTGTATAATGTGGAACACTACATGGACATATTAATCCTGTTCACCGAAAGCCTTAAGAAGGCAGTGATGTTCAGATTTGCACTAATTTGACGGTAGGTAAAACATCGATTTTTAGGTTGAGACTTACTATCAACAAGCCGTTTTGTGAGGGCAGGTTACTCATGCCAGTGTGTTTTAGCAATTTCTCTTGAAATAGATGATTCAAATATTGGCTTTCAAGTGTTTCCCATGACAAGGAGACATGCCTTCATGGTGCTCAACCAAACCGAGGGCCAGTAGTATTTGGTGTTCAGCATAGCAATTCAGAGAACAATATTTCATGGTGCTCTAGAACAACCTTCTGCGTGACTGTGACACTAGTATTACATGCTACCATCATTGAGCACATATACCTAAAAACTATCAGTAAGATATGTTAATTCTATCACTACAGAAAAATAGCATAAAAGCACATGCTATTTCAAAAATAACCACAGTAAAAAGGGCATATAAATCTTCAGATGATGGACAAAACGGACATGAAATCACGCTCCAATTAGATAATGAGGTGAACATCAAGAAACAAGCTCTCAAAACATAATGTGTTTCCCAACAGACGAACAGTTTTAGTTCAAGTATATTTAAACTAAAACATGAGCCTTTTCTACTTAGCCAATAGAACTGTCTGGAAATCATAGACTCAGTGTGAAAAATAAGCTACAACAAAAGCCGGAATCATGCCAGAACAGCAGCAATTAGTCATGCAGAGTTCCCAAAATGTCATCTTCTCTATAGAGATGATACCTGCAAGAAGTAAAAGAAACAGTATTAGTGGACACAGCAATAAAAATCAAACCCATCTCATGATTACATTACAGCCATGTTTGCGAGCAATAACATGGGAGAACATCAATCATCACTCCTAGGTGAAGCAATTAGTATAGTACAGTACAAAAATAAAAGACCAACTTGATTCCAGCTGAGATAAATATGGATTCAGCACTGAGAATAATGTCAACAGCGCATGCTAGAAGTATGATCTAACTGCTAAAGCCTAAACATGGAACACCCAAAACTGCAGTATGTTATTTGCAGTCGACATTACACATTAAGCTAAACTGCGCAATGTAGAGAGGGAAATGGAAGCTGTTCAACATTGCAGGACCTACAAACAAAACCATAATCAATAGGACACACCATTTGCACTACAGCCAACCGACAAAACATTCTCCACTATGTATCAAAAGGTACAGATTCTTCTCTACGTCGCAGAAAAAGTAAACGATTGCACCATTCACAGGATGGAAGCAGACATCCAGGGAGATAAGAAGATTATCTCATCTGGTATTTCACATGAGGCATGAAGCTTCTAGCGGAAACACTGCATAAACATAATTATTTTCTAAGCTTTTATCTGGCAGGCACAAACAACCTAAGAGAGCAAGTAAACAGCACCAACAACAACCCAGTATAGGTAGCAAGGTCTAGGGAGGCCCAAATTGTATGCAGCCAAACCCCTAACTAATCTCGAATGATACTAGAGAGGCTGTCTCTAAACCCACATAACATTTTCTATACAAGAGACCAAGCAACCAGTGCTAGTGAACAGGTATCTATTTACTCCACCCATCGAGTGACACCATTTCTTAATTTCCCTTTGCAACAATCTATTCTCCTGAATCATCCACTTTTCATAGATCATACAAAATATCTCCAAGCCAGGGTCACAACTAACAAATATGCATCCACTATCAACAATACACAAGTTCTGATCATTAAGACTATTACACTAGATTCTCCAAGAAACTAAACGTAAACATACAATAAGAGATGCTTAGTGAACTATTCTACAGAGCATATAAAACAATATGACATGTCAGAAAACAGCAAATTATATGCAGTAAAATTAGAACAAAAAGAAGAATTCAGAACATACGTTTTCTCTTCAAGCTTAAACTCTTGGCCACCATACTCAGGCAGAAGTACAGTATCTCCTTCCTTGAGACTAACAGGGATCACTTTCCCCTCATTTGTGCGGCTTCCTGGCCCCACAGCAACTACTTTCCCAGAGTTCAGCTGCATCACATAACAAAGAAACAAGTCAAAACTCCCCATTAATCATATTATATAGCTCCAACTAAAATTAGAGCAAAAATGAAAATGATTAATTGAACACTTATCAAATAAGTTAACAAGTTCTCTAAAATGCATAACATCAACCACATCTTAAGAATAAACCAACATGGGTATTAAACTTTATGCTAAAAGTTTACTCTTATCAAATGCAATCAACCAACAATCAATCAAACCACATCAATAATCACAATATGGGTATTTGCTATCAAGCTAAAAGATGCAATCTTTATGCAAATTAAACCCAAAAGGAGCAAACTTTATGTAAATCAAAGTCAAAAGAAGCAAACTTTAAGCAAAAATTAACCACAAACCAATCCAACTCTCATCACATCAACACACAATAATCAAACTATAACATGGGTATTTGACATTAAGCTAAAAGATTCAATCTATAAGCAAATTAAAGCACAAAAAGCTCATAAAACCAATAAAAAGTCTAATTTACCACTAAAAATAAAATATTTAGTTGGGTAAATTTAAACCTTGTTAGAAGATTCAGGGAGCAAGATTCCAGCAGTAGTTTTGGAAGGAGCAGTGATTTTCTCAATCAAAATGCGGTTAAAAGTGGGTATTATCCTCCTTGCTGCCATTTTATTTTTATTTTTATTGAAAATGAGAAAAATGGAGTTTTTTGAGAATAAAGTGAAGACAAGTAAACAAGTTAAAGTAAGTTGAGTTTAAGTAGTTGTGAACTGAAGTGTAGCTTGCCTAAGTAAGTAGCTAGAACCTTCTACTGCACAAGTTGTACTTGTGGCTGCTTTAGGGTTTATCTGAGAATTATGGACTTGTTTATGAATTACCAAATAGTCCTTGTAAATAAAAAAAAAAAAAACAATTGGTAAGTGGACAAGTTCTAGAGGGTTCCCCTATGGAAAAACCATTTTTTTGTTGGGATAGTTTCTGATTTTTTTTTTAATTAGATGAGGTTTTGAGGATGTGTATTTTTATATTCTTTTTTTTCTGATATGAAAGTTTAAAAAAGAAGTTCATACAGTTTTAGGAAAAGTAAAAAAAGTTCTAGAAAAGGAGAAAATTTTAGCAAAGATAAGAGAAGTTTCGAAAAGTTAAATGAGATTCACATCAAGTGTTCCTATATTGAAAAAAAGTAAACAAAGCAGGGTACCAGCAAGAACACCGAAATATACAAGGCTAATGAAAGAAAAATCGTATTCCGAACATTCTCAACAGTTTTTTAAAATAAACATGTAGGAAACCTATCGATACGAAAGAATATATGTTATTATATATTCCAAACGTACTCTTAAAATCACTGGGGATATGTTTGATCACTTTTGGCTTATTTTGAAAACATAAAAAAAAAAAAAACGACCCACAAAAAGTCGTTATTGGACTAACTCATAGCGAAACTCATTTGTTGCCCAGTTATGAATTGGAAAAAAAAAAACCGATAGAATACATCCTAAACAAACAATAAAATAAAAAAAAATGGCAAAACATACCCCAAAAATCGGCATTGTCCATGTGTACATGTCCATATTAAGTGTGGACATTAAAGGTAAGTTTGGTCACTTTTGGTACTCTAAAAATATCAACAATTGAACAATAATATCGTTTTTATGAAATAATTCACAATGAATCCTCATATTTGGCCCCATATCATAATTTTATAAGCATGAAACATGTGTTAATAAGAACGAATAATGTTCTCGTATGCTCCACATACATTTGTAGACAAATTGTTCGACTTTTGATCCCCTGATCTTTAATCTTGTTTTTTTTTTTGGTCAAGTGATCTTTAATCTTGTGAAATATATATATTAGGGAGCTTAAAATGAAGTCTAACATAAAACGCACAAGCATTAATCGTTTAAAGTTCAAGCACTCGTTTACTATCCAACTATACGAAAGTGTTGTAATTTGCATGTCAAATAGCTACTCCTTGATCACGAGCCATTTAAACTAGCTTTGCCACTATAACTAAGACGTTTAAGAGCATATTCAATCTTATAGAATTTATGTTCTAAAAGTAATTTAACAAGTGACCTTCAACATATTCAAAAATGTGCATTGTGAACCATGATGATGATATGGATATTACAAATCAAATTTCAAAACGACTGCATCAAAAGCTACATTCAGCTTTAGAAAGACCTGAGCGTCTTACTTAAAAGATGTTTCCCGTGCGAGTGCGTTTAACATATAAGAGAGACTACAAAGAAGAAAGTTTTGTAGACTCTGCCATACTTTATCTTCTCGATAGGAACATATATCCTATGTCTGCCTCTGGTGATTTTCTCTATTGATACTCTGCTTAATGGCGCTTTTTCCCTCCAACTTTCCTCTTGCCACCCTTCTTTTTACCGCCACCCTTCTTCTTCTTCTTACCTTTGCCTCCCACAGGAGGGCCACGATCATCATCCCTTGGAGCTGGAGCAGGTTTTAACAGATGTTTTACATCAAGAACTCCATTTCTGAAACGTCCTTCACTTGATTTGAGCACGGACTCTTCTGGCCTGCGCTTCTCTACATGTTGTTTGGTAGTAGTACTTTTCACTAGGTTTTCTCCAGAATGTCCAAGCAGCAATTCCTGCAAAAAATACTTTTGTTAACCAGTAGCTCATCAAACAAAAAGATTATAGAGATTTGCTGACCAACTCTAATCCATTATCACCTGCTGTAAAATCTTGTGTTCTCTTTGCTTTTGATTCTTCATTTGCACCCGCGCTACACTTAGAGGTAGTCTCTGCTTCTTAGGAGCCTATAATGAACATAATTAACTGTCAGCAAGTTCCACCTAAAATTATAAGATCTGTCTAGATTTATATTCACGACTTCGGTATAAATCAAAAGTCACTACCTTGCCACCCAAAGAAACAACCTTCTTGTTCTGCAAATCCTTCCGTTCTTTCCATGTCATGTCTGAGGACCCTGAAGCATCACAAAAAATAATGTCAGAAACTTGTGCGCCACGATGATGCAATCCATCCTGTACTGCTATGTCCACCTAAAAATATTCGAAGATGGAAACTAGAGACTATTAACGAGTTTTATTGCAGTCCTACATAAACAACCATCCAGACCAACAATATTTTTTATAACTATAGGCATAGAAATACTCATGAATGGTAATAATAGCATGGTAAAATAGTCAAGTAATATACACCATTACAATAGCCGGAAATCTGAAGTGTGCCTGCAAGCAATTAAGCTCTGGTTTAATTTAATTTCCTCTATACCTCAGAAGAAAAGAGATTGAAAAAGACCAGGCCATATACTATTACTTCTCCAATTAACATAAGACAGATAATAATGGAAAGAGAATACTTAACTTCCACAACAGTGGCCAGTCTTAAATCATTTAGCAATTTGAGGGGATATTCTTGTTGAAACATGCTTCATAATGAGAACTAAAACCAAATATAGAGAGAGGTGGGCAGAGGCGAAGAAGCAAAAGAAGAAACACAGAATAACTTGCTCGACTGATTTGTACACTGTAATGCACAAAAACAAGCCAAATGACTGAAGAACCTTCACATAAACCAAGGGGTATAGCTGCTTCTGCAAGGTGAACAAAAACTGTAATTTTTTGAGCCAAAGTGAAGTTTGGTTTTAAATATCACTTCACTTTACACCCATCAATGCTCATTTCTCATTCCCAACTGTCACAAGTCTCAACAACTCTCATCACTCCGAGGGCTTTTCATTCCAAAATAAAGTCTTTGAAACGCTCCTTCCTTATAAACTCTTATTACATGAAAATTGATCCAATGAAAAGCATGTCAATCTCTCCCCCTTTAAGCTAGCAAGATCATTACCACAATCTCGGTTCAAAAATACACTAATCTCCTTATCTGTGCAGAACCTAAATATACCAACAGGACATATTCCATTATTTCTAGTTTTCGCTACCCTAAGACCCGCCTTCACCACATGAACACCAACCGATTACTCACTTACTTAGTTACTTCTTCTCATCTTTCAAGACCATTTGTTAAAACACATACTCGTAATAGATTAGCCTAGCGAGAAGCAAGGTTGGCCTAATGGCTTAGGGTTGTCCTAGGTTCGAATCCTCATATCCCCTCCCCTTGGCTGCTCCAATGTACCCAAAAAATATAAAATTAGCCTAGCACATTACATTCAAGACCAATAAGTGGGAAGATATACTATCATATTGCAACTTATCCCTTAATCACAAAAAACCCAAGTCATAAATTTCAAGACCATCTGTTAAAACCCACAACAACTCTCACACATCTTACCCAACACATCACAAAAGATTGAAACTTTGACCGCTGACAAAAAAAAACCGAAGTCTTGCCCCCCAAAGAAACAACTATCTTGTTCTCAAATCCTTCCATTCTTTCCATGTCATGTCTGAGGAGCTTGAACCATCATAAAAACTTATTCTCAGAAACTTAAGCACCACAATGATGCAATCTATGCGCACATCCATGTTGTACTTTATAAGAAAAACTAAAAACAAATAGAGGGGGGGGGGGGGGGGGCAGGGAAGAAGAAACAAGGAATAACCTGCGCGGCTGATTTGTCTTTATAATGCACAGAGGAAGCCAAGTGATCAAAGAACCTTCACAAAACCAAGTAAGGGGTATGCCTGATTCTGCTAGGTGATATAAAAAAAATACAGCATTTTTGAGCCAAAGTGAAGTTCAGTTTCAAGTTTCACTACATTGTACACCCATCAATCCTCCTTCCAAACTGTCACAAGTCTAAACAACTCTCATCACTCAAGAAAAGAAATACAACAAGGGAACAGGAAGGCGTAACTTACATGAAGAAACAGAACATCAGACATATGAAAGCAATACCAATAAACTTTGTTCTATGATAGCATCGGTTGTATTTCCAGACTGTTGAACTATCAATATTGAACTCCACAAAATCAAATCCAGCACGAGGAGGTTCGAGGTCCTTTTCATTCCAATATAAAGTCTTTAGAAAGCTCCTCCTCATAGCGACTCTCCCTTTTAGCTACAAAATCACTACCACAAGTTCAGTTCTGAAATACACCAATATCCTCATCTGGCACGACCTCAAAACAGTTCCCTAATTCCTACTAGTCACACCAATTGAAAACATCCCATCTCTAAGTTTTCACCCGTAAAGATCCGCCTAGACAACATGAACACCAACCAATTACTCACTTACATCGTCTCATCTTCCAGGACCATTCCTCACAACCCACATACTCTTAACAAACACAAATAACTAGAAGAGTAGACAAAGTCACAAATTGAGTTCAAGAGTCACTATTCATCAACACCGTGATAAAAGTGATCACTTTAAGCCAAATAGTGACAATTCCTTAATAAACTAGCCTAGCAACATTACAGTTCGGACCAATGACTAAGACGATATACAAAATCATCGAAGCTTCAACCCTAATAACAAAAACCCAAGACATAAATTTCAAGACCATTCAACAAATCTTACCCAACACATCAAAAAGATCGAAACATTAAGAAAAGAACTAGCTCAGGTGGTTAAACCTTTTTTACCCGAATCACGAGGTAGGGGAGTTCAATTCTTATCAGCGACTTTGTGCGCACATTTCATACCCAAAAAAAAAAAAGATTCAATCTTTAACCTCTAGCTACAAAACCCAAGTCTTAAAACTCCATCAACTTTTCTCTACAGTCCACAATCAATAACAATCATAATACAAAACATCATAAAATCATAATAATCTTATAAAGAAAAACAATGGTTTTGCTCAAAAAGTAACAACTTCAATACCTAGCAGCTCAACCTCCTTCAAAATGGAGCGAAAGTCCAAGACTTTGCCATCAAGCTCCATACAACTCCTTGACTTTTCAGTTTCTCCTCCTCCTTTTCCTTTGTTATTACTGCTACTTGCCTTGTTTCCTCGCATTTTTGGTCTCTGATTCATTGGGCACTATATTATTCTTAATCTGTTCATGCATAAAACACAAACATTAGAACAAATTCACAAAAGGGTCAGTAAAAAGTATGCAAAATTATAGCATTAGAACAAATTCAAAAAAGGGTCAGTAAAAAGTATGCAAAACAGAAGATAAAGATAGTGAGAGATTACTACCTCCTAGAGAATGTGTGTGTAGCAGACAAAGAGGGTTTTAGGGAGGTTTGGAAGAGAAATACGTTTTGGGGCATATAAACTTCGCAAACCATCAAAGAGGCAGTAAGAAAAGAACGAGCTCGAGTAGTTAGGGCTCTTTTATCTCGATTATAAGGTTAGGTATTTAGGGTTTCGATTTTTATCAGCGACTTTGTACGCTTTATTTCAACCAAATAAAAAAAACTATTAAAGAGGTCGTCTAATTATAGTTGAAAAAGCCTAGAGGCGTTATGGACAAAATAGTACACAAGTAGGTCAGTTTCGTGATTTTGTTGATGAAAATCGAGGGTAAACTTATCAATTTAGTGATAAAGTAAGGGTGACATGGACAGAGATATGTGGACCCCAATATTTATGACAAAGACGGCTCTAGATGTATATTTGCTCGTTGTAGCTCGGTTAAATGAGTTGGTATAAGGCAATTTGCAAGTACGAGTTACTCGAATTCGATACGGGGCAGGTCAAGTACTCAAGTGGACTTTGAGGACTAATCCAACATTTGGTTGTTCTTAACGGGTCACTAGGGGTGTTTGGTAGAAATAGTTTGTACGAAAACCAAAACTTTAAGGTCAGTTAGATCGCTTTTTGAGTGTAATAAGACTTTTATAGATCCATTTAATAAGACTAGAAAGATGGTGAAACAGTTAGAATTGACTCGATTAATAAAAGGTTAATCTTGATCAACATTATGAAAAATCAATCTCTTTAGTGACCTTTTCCTTTACTATCAATGACCATTTTGATTACAAATGAGTTTTGACTCACCACAAGTTACAATAAAACGGCTTCATAAATTATACAAAACCAATATTTTGTAGCTATCGGCCATGTCATAAATGATGATTATCCATTAGCCTTTTGATAATTAAACCGCTTCATTTATGTATTTTTGTTAATATATCCCGTGATCTGGCTACTCATGCTAGACAATGTGGGTCTAACATGTATTTGTTGTGATTGTGATCGACTATGTCCAACTGCTGGCATCAACCCACAAATATAGAGTTCAGGTGATGATAAAAACCCATCGGGTGGGTACAAACTGATACCATCTTTATTTTATCTTTTAAACTAAAAAATATATTTAAAAATCATGTGAAAAGATAGCTACCAAATTGATAACCACCCGGTAAAGGAGCATGATATTCCCTTTCCTAGAGGAAAATATACGCCCTTCAGTTGATTTTTAGCTTTTCACATGTTACTTTCATGATTCGCTCAATCGATATTAGCAGGTAGGGTATATGCACTGGAAAACATCCCTCCCCTTTCACTTGTATCGGCCTTATAGCGATTAGCTGACGTAAAATTTACCATTACAGTCAGATAGACTGAAGATATTAAAAAAAGAAGGGGTAAACCGAAGCACAAGTCGGATAAAGAACCAAAGTATTTCCATTCACTATGTGACAATGTCCAAAAAGGCACATTCTAACTTTCAATTCTGATTTGATCTAAATCAGACAAGGGCCAGACACTTCAGTCATGCCATTTACATTTATCAACAGCCTCGCCCCATCAGTATTCAATATGAATGCCCATCTATATTCAATAACCATGCAGTGTCAATAATCAGACCATTGTATGTACTCATTGACATTGATTTCAGAGCAGAGACATTTTTTGATTAGAGAGGCTCATATTTGCACCGGCTCTTCATCTATCTGTACCCTCCGAAAGACCATCAAAATTGTCAGCAATTGAGTCGAGCTGCCTGAACTTGGACTAGGATGACTTTTCAAGGATGACAACACAGTTTTTCAACAATGACTTGGCAAGTTCATTTTTTTCCGTTTCATACAACTGTGCAACATTCTCCTTAAATCCTTTATCTATAGCAGTTGCTGGCTGAACAGCGCCATATAGTTCAATCACTTGCAGCAGACACTCTGCAGCGGCAGCATGTACCTGATTGGATGAATAGAAAAAAGGGATGAGATCGTTGTTATGCTGAGAAAACACATAGCTTAATCAGAAAGTAAATCAGACTTGAAACAAGCTATGGGATGATATGTTCACTCTCTTATAGAAGGAAGTTTTTTCTACCGTATATAGCTATTGTATGCCACGATAAAAATCACTACACTGCCACGCACACACATACAATGCAACCCTTGACGCTGACATAATGCAGAGATGGACTCAAGCACGACAGAATATGGAAGATTAGTCAATTATTATCAAATTAAAGCCTCTAATGAAGGGCAAAAGTAGATAATTCATACAGACCATGTTGGAAGAAAACTGAAACAAGTGATCTCAGAAGGAATGTGAAGGATCCTCTAAAAAAAAAAAAGGAATGTGAAGGATTCCTTGTAATATTGTGTATGTGGTAACAAGAGATGGAAACAGCATAAAAGTCCCAATGCATCCAAGACCTGGAGTTCAAAGCTTAATTAAATCAATCAATCAACCAACTTCAATCTTCAAGAAATACTATCAATTTATTCCATAGAAGAATCAGACAATCAGAAGAAGATTCATGATATCTGTTCACAGGCTGGCTAATAATCAAACGCATCACTTGAAGTGATTCTCCATGGCATAAATGTAAAGGAGCACATGTACCTGTGCAATCTTCACAGTTATAATACAATCAACTATTTTGCTTGATACGGTGCAGAATAGCTGCAAAAGAAAAGGAGAAGTTACAACCCAAACAATGCTTCAGAAAAATAATGTCGACCAAAGATTTCAAAAAAGAACCAGCACAAACCTCATGAACTAATTCGGTTCCATCAGCAGGTGAATGGACTTCTTGGGTGACTGCTGTAGTAGCTTTTAACTTTGAACAAAGCTTTTTTATTGTTAAAAATGCCGACACTTTGACTGCTCAAATTAGGAGTATAAGTGAGCATCAGTATGTTTAAGCCTTTAAGGTGAGAAATCAAATGAAAAGGCACATTACCTGTCCATGGCAAAGCAGGGGACAAGGCGTGTGATAACAGAGACAACAAATTTTGCTTGTGTTGAAGAATATCGGTCATGAAGGCAACGTTTATGCATGACGTAGTACAGTCTAGAATCTTACTACGCGGAACATAATTATCTTGTTCCTGAGCAGAATCTGCATGATCATGAGTTTATACACAAGTTCAACATTTTGAAGCCTTGTCCCAATATAATTTCCATTTAATTAACATGCAATCAGTATGATAAAGGGGATAGATATATAGAGAAAAAACGATGATTCAGTTCAGATTAATTGAGTATAACTTTTATTTCAAGCAACAAGAGCTACAAGCGCCACCCATTTCCAACAAAGTTAAGAATTGATATAGCCCACTTTGGCTCACAATGGACTTTGCCAGAAATATAATATCAAACTGTCCACTATATCAAACTGCCCGTTATTTCCTAGCACCCCCTTCCCCCACCACACTCTGAAATCCAAACAAAAGATCAACTGGAAACAACCTCTTTGCAAAAGAGTAAGGCTATAGAGACTATTGCATTAATACGGGTAACGCTGCACATATCCAAACCCCCCTAGACAAAAAAAAGAAGCACTGCCGCACTGGAGCAGCTGAATACTATGGTATTACTAAAGTCGCCAAGAAGACATTACCAGTAGTCGACCAGAACAAATAGTAGTAGTCCCACAATCAACAATTAAAAGAACAAAAGAAAAAAAAAACATCAAAATGAGATGATTAGCTTGACCTGTTTTGAGAGAACCACTTCCTGATGGTTCTTGTGTAGATTTGGTTCCAGCTGCATTGAACATTTCACATAACAAGGGGAAGACTTCGTTAAAAAACTCTGGCGAATCGAATGCCTTGATAACCTAGGAAATGAAAGGAAACTGTTATTGCTAACACCAAGGATACCCAATGTAAATAGGACTCAGGTGCAATGCTGCTTCTACAAACATAATAGAAACCTTTTATTATTTAACAACATTGCATAAGACTATAGTATATTAATGAAGCAGCAAGAGACCACCAACGACAAGATTCCCTGGGCCTTATCACAAAAAAACAATCGACAGATAGGTACAGAGACTGCATTTTGCACAAGAGGCAAGCATAAATGGAGTAGAGCATCAGAAGTTTGGAGTGATAAAAAGATCTGCTTGAAGGAAACACTATTAGCCAAGATGAGGCATTATTGTAGAATGTTGATCAATAATAAATGGCAGTGGTATTGATGGATTATGTTGTTTTCCATGGATCATCGATTAAGAAAGAAGTGGTCTAATAATTGATGCAACACCCAATTGTTCTGGTATGTTAAAAAAAGAACCCCCAAAATGCCCCAGTAAAGGATCTGAGGAGCTAAGTTAAAGCATCCATAAAAAGAAAAGGATGCCCTACGAACGTCAGAAATTTGATTAGACTGAAAACATACAATTGAACACGTGACTAAATTAACATAGCAGGGGAGGCATTCAGACTATCAGCGAGCTAGCCAAACCCCTGGTTGGCGGTGGCAAGTCGAGGAGATAGGGACACAAGAGATCTTATAAAAGCTTGGATATTGGATAGCATAAATTACCTGCTCTAAAGCAGATAAAGCTGCTTCTTGAAATTTCTTGTGCTTCTTTGTGCATGCAATCGTAACCACACTTAAGATAGCACTTGGGGCTCCTGGGTCATGAGAAGAAATAGCCTTGTGGCACGATGCACTAAGGGCAGCTATTGCTTGTAAAAGAGCATCCTTTCCCTGTTCAAAATCAAGTTTAAAAAATCATTATTTGAAGTAGGACGCGAGCCACAAAATGAATGAATATTTACGTAATTCTTGCAAATTCGTAAAATTTTGAATATAATACTAATGTTATGAACAGAAAGTTACACCTCCCAGAGTCGACCAGGGATCTCCTTCAACAACGAGCTCAGCAGTACTTGACAATAACTAGACAGGGACTCACACAATGTCTCACTAAGCTTAGTAATTGCCTCAGCCGCCTTTGTTGGACCAAAAAAGGTAATATTAAAGGCCAAGGATGTCAGTTACAAAATGTACCAGAACTTGAGTACTAAAGACGTGAGCTGAATAAGAAACATTAAGAGTGCATACCTTTCTTTTGGAACTCCACGACGATGACATGATGCTTTCTGTAATAAGCGATACTATCTCTCCCAAATACAATTGGAGGGTGACATTGTCACCACTAGTATTTTCTTCCCATAACTCTTCAAATAGACCAGAAACGTACTTGTCATCCTCAAATCTACATTATTAAGAGAATCTTGAAGTCAATAACGGCTAATGTTCATTCAGATATCAAAGATATATTAGTCTCCAATAACACATTGAGCAAGGGATCGGGGCTCCATTCAGTATAAGACAAAGCACTTCCCTATCGTGTGTTGTTGACCTACAGAAAAGTTGAAAGTACAGCATCTCTAACCAAATTGAATTTTCAAATAATATAATTTAGATCCAAGTTTTATATGTTTAGCAGTCTTCTCATAAAGAAATTCGTTTACAGTTGAGCCAAACTAGAGTTCACTTGGTAAAAACAAAACAGTAAAAGGGAAGCAAGCAGAGAAGATACGAAACCCGTACAGTTTCTTCCCTTTTGTTTGGGTGCCAAAGACCAACAAAGTTCTGGGTCATTAAAATTTAAGAAAGTAAAAACAGTATCAAGTGGAAAACTACATTAGCACCACTTAATCATGTAGACGTGGCAAAGACATGATGGAAGCACAACTGTAATAGGGAAACAAGGCAGAACAGAGCCAAAATGCAAGAAGAAGATTGTTCAAGGGAAGTGTTCAGTTCAATTCACAAGCTTAGTTTCAAATTTCATTGTCTTGAGTGTTTGCTTCAAGATGGAGATTTGGAAAGCTAATGTCAACACTACACAATAAAGTTGTTACAGAATTCTAACAGTCAAGACTTTTGAGATTTCTTGTTGAGTCACTTAGAATTATGTAAGTACTTAGTAATTAGTTTTAACCTTTAGTGTGAGTCTTAGTGTGTCGTCATGAGTAGTATATATATTTTTGTACGCAACGAGGGAAAGATAAACAAAACTTTTAAGAATATTTCTTATATTTGATAAGGAAACAGGTCTCCCTTGCAGAAGCTCTGTGAGGCCTGGGCCTTACATCATCGCTCTTCATTGTTTATTACTTCATAAAAAGTCCCTTTATGCAACATACATAGGCTATTTTCTAGTGATACTTTCCTAAACAATTATCAAACTATTTTGACGTGCCCTTATAATGCAGCATTAAGCTAAGAATGAAAAAAAATTCCTCGGACAAAAGAAAGAATGCCTAGTAGTCTGATCCAGACCTTGAAATGAAGATCACGGGTATAAGTGTCACATGATAACCACTCAAAACATCGGCAGCCAAGGAAGCACAACTTTTTAACAGAACTGCACAGGAAACCTGAGCATTCCTGTCACCTGCATGTAATGCTGCCATGTCATCAATAGCATTTTGGGCCTGAGAAGGAATCGAGTACTTCAGGACCAATGCGAATGCACTAGCAAAGGCACGCTTAGCAGAACTGCTTTTTTCTTCAATCACAGCAGGGAACAAAAGCCTCAACAACATTCCTGTGAAGGGTTTAATCTCAAGATTGACTCTTTGCACCAGTAAAGTAATAAAGGAGGCTACACCAACCCTGGAATGTAACAAAACAAAATAACAAATATCAGCTAAATGCAGTGACTAAATCAGAAGTAAAGACAACTTATCTTAAGTATTTCAAATTCCTTTCAACAATTATTCCCTCGCCCTTTTTCTTATTGCATTCCTGCCTTGTTCCCTGATGATGTAATTTTGTCCTAGTTACTTTTAATAAAATTGTTCCGCTACGACCGACTTCAAAAGCATCAACAGAACCCCTGGTCTGCATCGCTTAAATTTATTGCAAGCCATTTCTATCATGAAAAGGCCGGAAAAACCACTAACGGGTCAATCGGGTTACGCCCTATCGAACCCAAAAAAAAAGTTAAATCAAGCAGGCCAGGCACCGAGTCTTCATACCTAGTATTGAGGCCAACTCCAGATCTGACCAACTGAGCAAGCCGAGGAACCAAGAGATCTAATGATGGCCCATCCACTACATCAACACATAGCTCAAGGGTTTCCCACATCGGCGAGCCTTTTGCAATTGAAATGCGTAAATTTTCAAGCTTATCCTTCTGTATACCAACATTTGCTGCATGCAACTACCATGAGCAGAGAATTAGTTCAGTCATACTCAGTTCTAAACTTCTGAATCCAGCACTCAAAAAAAAAAAAAAGAATATATCACCACACCTCAACATAATTAAGGCCTTGATCTTCCAAGCTAGACAAACTCTCCAACATGCAAGCCACTAAATCTGCCAAATGCGGACGGACGGCAACCCCTGCACCCTGCATTTAAAAAAACGCACGTCACAACATGCATAACGAACGTGTGCACACTGAAAGATGCTCAGGACCACAAATAAAGTTATAATGGCCAATAATAAATCTCTGAGATACTCTCCTACATGAGAGAACTCTACCCTTGCATCAAACTCAGAGATACAATTTCCAATGCATGAGAAATTGCATAATCATAAACTGATATACAAAGTTTCAGAACAAACAGGAAGTTCAAATCTAAAGCTATTGTACCAAGGGCTCGTTTAGTGGAGAGGGTGTAATGTAACGCTCATCACTATATCTCATTCAGCACAATTATAGAGGGAAATTAGGTGAAAAAGGGAATTTAATGGAAGGAGATGTAATTACCATTAACTTTGTAGTGCTCATTGTTCAAGTTGAACCTATGTTATCAACATGGTACATCCCCATTCATGTTAGTCTCATCTTTTTCAGGTATATAATAAGTACAACAATTTTCAGGTATACGACAAGTACACAACATGATGCTAACCTTTGCGAGCTTCATAACAACTCCAATAGATGCCTTGCGTATGCTGTCAACTTTACTCATAATCCCTTCTGACAACAAGAGTGGCAGAACGATATCCATAGCCTGGCTAGTGTCAGACTTATCAGTGAGCGAGACATCACACAGCCTTATAGTGAGGGAACTGACAGCACGACATAGTTTATCACCGGAATTCCTAACAGTCTCCTTTACATCATCCATAGCACGGAACGCAGCCACCCAAACCCTCTTCAAGTGCTTCCCAATCTGTTACATTTGAAGGATGAAAGTAATTTTTTCAAAATTCAAAGCCACTCATCCAACAAAGCAAGGAGTCACAATAAAATAAAGACCAACTCTACGTGCGGCAAAATGTAAACATAGGTGATAAGAACCCAAGAAGTTAAAAGAAAAAAAGGATAAACTCCGACAAAATAAGCAAAGCACAGTGGTAGGAGACAAGGTACATTTCCTGACTCAATTTGCAGCCTGGTCCTCTATCTAATTACAATTTGCACGTCATAATATCCCACTTGATTAAACATGTGATCTCTCAGATACCAATATCCATCGGTCAAAACCTAGACAGACAATAGGACAGTACAAATAGCTGCAGACAGGATGGCAGTAACTGTGATGGAGTTGCCCAAGCAGCACATAACAGGCATCAAATCCAACATTTGCAGCTATAGCAGCATGAATTAACCAATTGGTATGTTTTACTCAAAAGTTCATTACATATGTTTTCTAAGTTGTACTTCAGAAGTCACCTTTAGTACATTGATAGGTATGAAATAATACATTGATAGGTATTCTTATTTGTAATAGCTATTAATTAGCCTTTAAAGTCCTTACACATTCAACACATCGTGTTCTGTTTCCCTACAGACCTTGGCATGGAATTTAATCAGGACACTATCATCGTCATCTGAAAATACATAAAATTCCACATTCCAATAAACTGAGAATCAAAAGCTTTTACCACAATGACAGCCAATTTTTCAACAAATACCTGAAATTACGAATTACTTTAATTAAGAGCAGGTCAGCTAAAACCTTTAGAATAGATTCTTACATTTTCAAACCTACGACCTTGAATAATATCTGCTAGAGCAAGGCACGATGACTCACGGGATCGCCAAAGCCTGGACCCACACTGCGTCAATAAATCATCTATTATTGGATCCAAGTATTCATCAATCGTTTTCTTCGGATCTGCCACAAGTGACTTCCAGATGTGTGCCATAGCATCCTAAATTACCAAAATCATCAGATATCAGATATGATTATACAATAAGCTATTACTTCAGACAGCTAAAGATTTCATTGATGATAAACAGAAAATAGTAAGAAAAAGATCACTCATGAAATTAAGCATAAGTAACTATAAAGAGCTTAAATGCTTCAGGAGTCACGACACTCACCTGAACATTCTTATCAGGATCATACTGATAGCGTACCAGCCTTGGGACTAATATACGGAGATGGGGTTGAAGAGCATCCCCAGCATGCTTTGCTATCCTTGAAAATCCAAACGCAGCTCCCCTCTTAGAATTTAGAGCAGCCTGATAATTAGCCAGGTCCATGAATTTATATATCAGGTCTGGCTGGCCCATCTCATTAGCCAGGCTGCACAGCTCCTTATACGTGGTCAATTTTCCTCCACTGGGACTTTCACCAATAGTGCCCTCTTGAAAAACTTCAGAATCCTCAACCAACTGAACAAAACAAGCCAGAAAGATAAAGATTGAAATCATTATTTTCCATCACTGCAGGCATCAAATTATTATCAGAGTCAAGATGAGATAATCGAAGCACGAGTTATATGTACCTTGACAGCTCTCTTTCTCTTGCCTGAACCAGTCAACGTGCCAACAAGTGCATTCACTAAATTCTTCTTCATCAGATCATCACCAAGTTCATATACAAGACTCATTCCTTGTGATGCTAGCTCCTGAGTGAGCTCATTTTGCTCACCCAAGAGGTGAGAGAAGGCTTCCTGTGACAGTATATGAAGACCCTTAGTAAGTTCATTTCCTCTGCCAATAGATGCTAATATATTGACCACACGCAAACAAATATCAAATGCAATAAAAGAGAAACTAAAACGATTTATGAACGGAATAAATCTTCACGACCAAGAAGACAAAACAATGACTTTTTAGATATATTAGAAAGCGGGCAGATGCATTATAGCAAGTCAGCACAAAGAAATGATACAATGACTTCCAAGCCATACAGACAGGCAAAATTATAGCTTCAATAGTGCCCAACAGACTATGCTAAAGACCACAGCAGATAGATCTTGAGAAGGAAGTGTAACAATTGACAATAGCCAACCAGTTCAACCACCTTGTAAGATCGGATAGAAAGTCGCAGAAGGACTAAAGGCTATCAGCATTTGTTTTTACTGTGGTCCTACTAACATCATCACCACCTATGTCTTACCAAATCCATAATCTCTAGGACTATTATGACATATAAGATGATAAGGCCATATATCTCCATATTCATGCAGTCCTTAAGAGAAGGCTCCCACTGTCTAGGAATATGTAAAAGATGACAAAAGCTTCTCAAGCCTCCCTCCAATTTCACCAATACCAAAATTAGAAAATGCAGAAAAGATACACCAATACGAACAGTCTAAAAAAAAAAATCAGCTGATATACATGTCAATAATCTATATGGTTACTCACGCCAATATACAGTGTAGTGAACCTAACAGTAAAAGTGCAGTGTCCGTGTCCAAAAATAGCAAGGTATTTATATCTTAATCAAAGGAATCAGGATACCCGTGCAGAATGCTCACCAAGTCCCTCATTTAATTAGGAAGAGAAAAAAATCATAGCACCATGCTGCACCCACGTGCTCAAGCATTCTAGTTTGGCGGTTCCTACTTGGTAGCTAATCAGCACCAATAGATCTCCTACTTTTCCGCAGTTCCATCTACTTGATGATTTAAAAATAACAGTTAACACTCAGCTCTCACTTTCAGACTCTCCTAGCATAAAATTTATCAGCCTATAATAATCAGCTACTTTGAGAGTAACTGGCCAACCAGGCTTACGACCAGGTTCACAAAAGCAAACCTTCATCGCCACCTAGAAGAACAGAAGACTACAGATCTAAGTCATGATCACAAAGTCAAGTCTCATGAACCATTTCTATATATGTCATAGCCCCACTCTTGTACTATGAAAAAACAAGTTCCAATAAGCTCGATGGGGAGTACCCAACAACAAGAAGTCCTATTTAAGTAGAAAGGGAAAAAATTGTATCTAAATAAATAGCATTTTAATAGTTATGTTCACTTCGTTGTTCGTTCCCAATTTCCCATGATGAAGCGCAAATCCAGATTCGGGGCCACCCTCTGTCAACCCAAATTCAATCAACCACGACCATCAGCTAGGATTTGTAGATTGCTCCTGTGATATTTGTATGTTTCTCTTTAACATAGAGGTCTATTGTAAAGAATACTTAAGCGGCTTAAAGTTAAGAAACATTAAGCTTGATTTTTAGGAAGCAACATCACAATTCTTTTGCAACATTGTAACACGCATTAAATCATTCTCTTCTAAAGACAACTCAAAAGAAGATATTCTCTCGCTGCAGCTCAATTATAAGCTAATAGAATACTTCGTAATTCTACCATAAACAGCTCCGTTTTAAAATTGTAATTTAGATAAAGATGTAACGACCAACCTGAATCTGAGGAAGCAATCGCTGAACAGTATGATGATGCCCACAATACATTGTTAATGAAAGTAACCAGACAGTTCCAGCACAGCGCTCTTCTTTCCTACTACTGTACAAAAGATTATCAAATATTTTTTTGGTGATTGCGTCTCTAACCATGACTCGAGCATCATCAGTAGCTCCATTATCCACAGTATAGTTTTTCTTCAACCAAGAAGAGGACACGTCTTCCAAGAGAAAATTTGAAGTCATAGAAAGTGAGGTATAGTTGGTCTTCAGAATAACATCTGCATTCACGGGAACAGTGCCCCAGTAAAATGCAAGAGCTTCTCCAGCAGCGAACAGAACATCTTCAACCTGTGTAGCTCCAAGATATTACTACCACATATCATTCTCTCCTACTCAACATATGCTAAGTTGTTTTTGGTCACTGATAAAGCAGAAGACAAATCACCACATACCTTTGACCGGCAAAGACCAAAAATTAGTTCCAGAGCGATGTCTTGACAAGAAGGTGACACTTCTTTCATACATATATGCCCCAAAGAAATAGCAATTTTTTTAATTGCTTTGGTATCATCTCCAGCAAGGAGTTTGGTCAACTTTTCCCGCAAAATGGTCAACACGGAAGCTACAAACATTCATCAACAGATAAAGAGTAAACATTAGTAAAATTCTTTCAGTTGAATCAAAAGGCATATGCAACCTACAAAAACATCATATAATGCTTCACCTGGAGTAGAGTCATAAACAAGTGACGGTAGTGTAACACGCAATCCAATATGTCCAAGTGCCTGCATAGCGATGGAGGCCAATGCTGAAGTCTCAACATTAACAACGTCCACCAGGCTCTTGATTGTCCCCTGGAGAACTACCTCTGGCAATTGCTGTTGAACAGAATACAATAAATCCCACTGATAAAGAATCAGGCAAGTTATCTGAAGTACCAACACGGCAGCACTAAGACCACAAGTCTTTCATCATCCTTACAATAGAAAGATTAGACTTACTACAGTAAACAAGAAAAAGAAATTCATGTTTTGTTATATAATATAACCCTGGAAAACTACTCCATAGCCTAAAGCCAAGTGATCATGTTCACTCTACACCAAAACAGCAGATACATACCACCCACTATACTGTGTTTGGGGGCCAGGAGGAAAGTCCTTTTTTGTAAATGATGTAACACAGGTTCTTCAAGCAGATCTGGTAAATAAACATTATGACAACCAGTTGCGTACTTGGATGTCGCATTTTATATAAAGAGTGCAGAGGCTATAAATTATCTCTTCTCGCACTGTGAGTAGGTTACTTTCCATGGGAGAATAAAATCAACGGGTTAAAGTGGGTTTGCTCACAATCATTGTGATGCACTTGCAGATTACATGTGGTATCATTAAGGAAAATTCTCTGGAGATCAACACGATTGATAAATCTTTTGGTAAGACTTTCAAAGTTGAAAAGGAAAGGCACAATCTGGTCTGCTGATGTTATATTGGAAGGATAGAGTAGCATAACTATGTCCCTTTGGTGCTGTCCTTCGCTAAAATTATCTTTTGAAAACATACAGAGTGGTTGGTACTTGGTACAGAATAATCTTTCGACCTATCAAAGGAAACCTCGCCCCTCTCCTATGAACTACTCTTGGACAACGTATGAATTTACCTCTATCCAACGAAGTGATAGTTTGACGCTACCACCCTGGTGATTTCTTATTTTAAATAGGTCAAAAAGAATCAGATTAAAGGGACACCAAGGGGAAGCAACCACGCGATAGGAGGAGAGGGATCTAAACCAATACACACAGGGTACCGTCTGAACAATTAAAAGTCAACCAAAACAGTAGTTGAATACTGCTGCAGGAGTTGATGCAGATAAACTCTAGATCCCAGGCAAAGCCTTGGAGAGTGTCGTGATTTCTTGATTTCGTGAGGAAAGTCAGCTATGAATACTCTTCAGGGAATCTCTAGTATTCTTTACATTTGGAGGGGGAAACGGGCTACAGAATGGAATCAGTATGAAACAAGAGAGGCTCCAATGGGATGGATATATAACCATTCCTAACAGAAATTCTTTCATTGTTTGGATACAAAAGCTACACAAAATTCCTGGCCTACAACACTCTCCAATCATGGCTCTTTGGCATCCATTAAGAATAAATCCAGCCACCACATATGAACACTAAGCAACCACTCCCCAAATCTACTATCAGAGAAAACGACTAGCATGTGACTAGTGAGGTAACTTAGTGAGATGAAGAAACTGCAGTGGCAGAGGAAAGCGGATCAACAGTGGATGTAAAGTACATTGATCCTAACCAAAGGGGTTACTACACATGGGCCTCACATGTATCCGAGTACTGAAAGTTTTAAACAAAAATTACCAATAAGAGAACAGTTTTCGCTTATGGATTGAAGAGTTGATTTCAAATCCACACTTTACACGAAGAGACCAAACAATGATGACTAGTTATGCTGTCTTCTTTTCAGGAGAGAAATCAAAGAGGCCACTAGGAAAGGGCCTGCATAACTCCTCTATAAGGATGACGGAAGATAATCAAGTCATGCTACTCTATGAGTATGGGAACATAATGCATGTACTCTCTCTGCCCCACCTAAGGTTCTCATTCGACTTTTGAAGTCAAATAATCAAAACTTTGACCATAAGTATATAATAAGAAATAACAATAATTTAAAATTTGCTGTCAAAACATCTTTCATAAAAGTGCGACATTTTTATAAACAATTAAAATGCAAATCGAAAAAGTAATGGTCAAAGTAAAACCTTAATGTGAAGCAGAGGGAGTATTAAACTGCCAAAAAATTGTGCTTTCCTAGCCTACATGTCTAAAAAAACAAACTTGATACATATTTATCAATTTCTGCATTTAACCCATTTTATACAAAAATAAACCTTCAAACCTCTGATGATGTCGATACACACTCGGCAGTAATAAATCCTACAGCGCATAGTGCTCCATGCTTCACTTCAAACCTGAAGCCAAATCAACCTAGCATCAGATAGCTACAAAGCCTCAATTCAATAACATGACAAGTGTACGAATGAGCTGACCTTGTGTTTTGTGATTCACCAAAACAAGTGATCAATTCACTTATCAGCAAAGATGATGCAGACAGAGGACAAGCTGAAGAAGCTATTCCAAGCAAACGTGCTATAGATTCGCGTGTATCCAAGTCTACGTGACTCAGAAATTGTCTTAACCAATAAATTTTTGAAGAATAACGTGATGCCAACATCTGGTGGCCAAGGCAGAACACGTAAATAAAAGAGGATAAAAGAGTCAAAGAAAGGCAGGCATAATATCAACAATACAATGACAGATACCTCAGGGAAATATGTTGCAATTATGATCAAAGCTTTTGAAGCATTAGCATGCAGCTCAGCAGACCCCTCAACAGCCATAGCATGTTCTATAAGCGAGCACAATACTTCCACAGAAGGCTCAAATTCAGCTGTTTTTGAGTCATCTTGCGACAGACCAGACTCAAAGCACTTCAGAAGAAATTTAATCATGGCATCATATGTTTTCGATGGAAAAAGGAGTTGCTGTTCCCTCACTTCCGAGCACGCCAGCACTTTTGGTTGGTGCTTGATGATATAATCCAACATGTCCGCAACTCTAGGATACTTGAGATCTATGCTATGGCTAATGGATCTTCCCTCATCTGGAAACAAGCCCTCCATTGCCACTTCCCTAAAAGAGTTAAAATTAGAAGAGGGGGAAAACTGATAGAAAAAAAAATGTGTGAAGAAATAGAATACAGCTTTATTACGAGTGTCAACCGTGATTTTTTTCTTTTTTAGAGGTAAGGAGAACCCTTGAGGGTTGGACCCATCTTGGACCAACCCAGCCCAGCTTTGCAGAGCAGACGACTGGAAGTGGGGAAGGATAAGAGGAACCCTCTACTAAGAATCTATAGGGGGGTTTGAACATTGTTCTCAAAGTTAAAAGTCCTCATTTTACCATTCTGCTAAGCAAGGCTTGGCAGGTGTCACTCCTGATTGTGATGGTGATAAAATATTCATGACCTGAGAAATCTTGGTAAGAATGTGATGCCACTATTAAGTCAGATGCACTGGCCATAAGATTCTGGATGACATCACAGTCCTGTTAATTTATTATCAGTAGGCCGGGGTAGTTTCTCAAGAATGGAAGGATGGACGATCTCTAGAATGAACATCTTAGATTTTGCAGCCCAACCATAGTTAAGGTCACACTTTTGGATGGATTCTATTTCATATTACAAACTAGCTGAGAAGCCCAGAGCAAATGGCATGCACAAGCGCTATATAAGTATCAGATGAAGCTAAGGGCAGAACCTCAATGGTAAATACTGGATAGTTAAATCACAACCATCATGAATGCTGCATCTGATATCATTTCACTGAAGCTTTGGCAGTTTGGCATGTAAGCAGATTTCGACAAAAAACAGATAAACATACAAGTATACAACATTACAAAACTTAAATGAATCAAAATTGTACAGGACAGAAATCACAGAGAAGCTACCTTATGTCCAACTTTGGATCCGCTGCCGCAACCATGCATAAAAAACGGCTAGGACAATGCTGCAAATCAAACAAACATGTGGCCCACCTCACAGCGCAAAATCGCACCTCACTTTTGTCCTTGACACATATAAAGCATTTGATTGAGCAAATCAGAATTCAAAAAAGTAAGGCAAATAGACGTACTTAAGACAGGTAAAACAACTTTTAAAATAAACCTACCACTTGGGAATTATCAAGCAAGAGTTGTTGCAAATCCTTCAATACATTTGGTGGTGCTCCCTAATGTTCCCAAAAAAACAACGAATCAAGTTCAGATGTGAGAGTATGAGAACGAAATATAATGCTCGAAATACTTTCACCGAATTCTTGAAGATTTTTCATAGACCAAGACAACGCAATGAAGTCCACAAAAGTAGATTCCCAAGCCCCATGACGAAGATGGTACCGAGCATACAGTAAGTAGGTAGAAAGTCCTCCACTCGAAACATCAACTCTGTGTTTAACACTAGTAGTAGCATTCATGTAAAAGCTAGAAACTTAACCATCAGTGTAGTGGGCTAGTGATGTAGGTAAGTCAACTCAACCAAGTAACTTAAGTCGTAGATAATGAAAGCACTTGGCTGTCATAGTTTCCAGGTGTGAAACCTCTTCCGCAATTTTAAAAACTGCATGTTTGATAATTTAACCATGTCCCATTATCTCAATTCACATTTATCAGATACCTCAACTACTAATTTTAAAGAACACTTTCTTGAATAGGGAGAAAAAATACCAACATCTAAGCAGTATTACCTAATTAAACGGTTAACCAGTAACCACTATGTCAATTGCTAACAGACCTAAAACTAGCCAACCAAAAGTGCACCATCCCTGCCCCTTCAGCCAAAATTATTACTGAGCGTATAATTGCACACTATAACCAGGACTTACAAGGCGTGGACGTGTGGTCCAATGCCCATGTACAAAAGGTTAAGAAGTGAAGACCTCCAAGAGCCCAAAAATGTGCTCCATTTGAAGGCTAAAGGTTTCCTTCTGGGTCCTGAAAGAGGATAAGGAAATCTTGGAATGCCGAGTACAGAAGACAGCATCATTGGCTAAATGGTGGAGTATATGAACTAAACTAACAACTTTGTGAAAGACAAGGCTTCCTTTCTTTAAGATGTAAACTTAATTCTTAAAGATTTTGTATAATTGGTGCCAGGTGTTGAATCCAGAGCGATCTTCGCCATTTCTTAATTTTGTAGATAAGATGCTATATGATAGATTGAGGGCATAATTGTAGTTTTTTATCTCACACACCCCTTGGTGTATTTCTGAATGAAGTCTTATTTTAATCATCCAAAAACAACAACTCGATAGTAGCCTACAGATAAACAGCCATAGAGTTAAGATACCAAGTACAAGCACATATTACCTTATAGGCAGTAGCAAGGGAACTTGTAGCCTCTTGAATAACTAATCGAAGGAACTGAGACTCAGACTTCAAAGCGTCAAAAAGACGAACAGCCATGTCTATCTTATCCCTGTACAAAATATACATGCTTAAAACACATGGCCAAAGAGCACTGAGAAAATGAGACAGAAGTCATAGATCACCTGAAGAGCTGAGGCATGCGCTGAGCAAGCATTCCAACAGCTTGATAAGCAAATGTCTTAGTCTCCCTAGATATAGCATCTGAGAAAATGTATTCAAAGTTCAGCATGAAAAGCTCTGCCCCCAAGAAATATAAAGGTAAGCACTATAACCTAGCAAATCTCATGAACTTAGAATATAAAAATTAGCGTTGAAACCATGAATTTAAGTAATATACCTGCTTCTTGATTGTGTGTTCCATCAAGAGACTTCAAAATACCAGTTAAAATAAGCGGGCCCATTAACTTAAGCTGATCCATTCTTGCCTGAGCATAGGAGGGAGTGAATTGATTAAAATTTGTCATAAACAAACCACTCACTGAAAGAAGTGTGTCACGGTCATCAGAACTCCAGCAAGGCAGTAGCTACAACTTCTCAATTACAACTCCTTATATGGAGATTCAGAGTTGAAACTTAGGTTTCACTTGTTGTGGGATGTCAAATCAGTAGAGAGTGACGGAGGACAGACCAAATTCGATAAGTTTATAAAAGAACTAAAAAACAACTAGAATTTATCTTACTAACAAGGTACTATAATGGCCACCATGAACAGAACAGAAATATCAAATATGCAATGAATCCACACGTGTTCCAAGTTTTCAACAAGGTGTAAACGAAGCACCTTCCTGTGAAAGATTACAGACTTCATACACTGTACTTGCATAACTGACCAATAGCAACACAGTGTACAGGAGAAGCATAGTCAACAATGTCCAAATCGTCCTCCTTGTTATACAATGTACATGCTCTGTGAAAAGGTGAACTTCAATTTCACTCTCTCAGCATTGACTCATCAAAAAAATCAAGTGAAGGCTCAATGATCAACTCAACAAGCTCCCTCTGTAGCGCTTCATGTTTCTCACAGTAGTGTATAAAAATCAACTTCATCAATAATTCAATCAAGTCACTCACTCTTCATTTCGTATTTCCATTCACACACTATAGACTCTCAAACACCTGCAAGGCTACCAAATCTAACAGGTCCAGCCACAAATTTTGTGATCCAATCTCCCAAGTCCCAATGTTTAAATTTTAACAATAATACCACCATACAGAATAAATTATCTACTTGATCTCGAATTCAGCACCATCACTTTCTCAATACAAGGCATTGCTTATTCATCAATATTCTTTTCCTCATTTCGCTAACGTAGTACAAATTCTTAGGAGTTATCAAGTAGGATATTATCATTTGAGCACGAAAAACAATAAATATGTCAGCTACTGTGCCATTAATGTAGCTAGATATAAAAACATCACATCTCAATGCGAAACCTATATCAGTCCCCTATCTAGATGCATCATGTCAGAAGTCCAAGACCCCAGGAAACTTTTTAAATCTGATGCTGCAAGAAGACAAGAAACTCAATGAATCAATGCAAATAGCTCTAGATAATATCCCTTACATGTTTAAGAACCCAGAAGGCAAATTCCATTCCTGACTGCTTCAACCTTGGTGCAGTGCCACTTCCTATCATGGTCAAAAGATCAAAGAGCAGATTTAAGGCAAGTTACCACATTGCTTCGTGAAATAAGCAATAAAGCGATCTAAATCAGAACCGTCACAAAAGCTCATGCCAACATTAGTCTGTAAACAACAGCACTTTTAGGGGTAGACTTCAATGAATAAGAAAATATTTAAGCGTCCAGAAAAATGTCCAGCAATGGGTTTTCTACTATTTTTCTAGAGGAACTCAAATGCACAAGGATCCAAAAATCAGGGTCAATAGCCCAATCCAAAGATGATCTTTTCATTATTCCTTTATTCTTTGATGATATGACACCAGCTCAATGCAATATTAAGACCTAGTTTCCAGCAATGGGTATTCTACTAACGCATGTATCAAGAAATAGCAGAATGCAAGGTTCAGAATCAACCAACGAAATATCGATGAGCACCAACTATAAAGCATTCAAACCACAAACATGCATACCCTTCCTTTCAAGCATCTGGAAGCAGGTATCCCCACTGACCCACCCACCCCCCAAAGAAAAGGAAAAGAATATGACCTTCAAGCTAGCTACATGTTTCAAGAACATTAAGAAGTCTAGAAAGTGTACCATATATACAGGCAAAAATGCACTGCAAAGTTGAAGGGAAACTGTTTGCTGCTGTAATGGACCGGCAAAAAACAGACATCAGCCTAGCCTTCAAAGCATAGCTTGCAGGTACAACTTTATGCTCTGCAGCAATATTTTCAGTAGTTGTAGTTCCTGTGAGAAAGGGGGATCAAAGCGATGATCATATGCTTGTTAGGACTTATTTCTTTGAGTTTTAATAGAACATAAATAACAACTGGTGCTTAATTTTAGCTCAAAAATCGAATGCACCCTTTGGCATCTATAACTATACAGTTTCTTATTACACATTCACACCTTTCTCTTTTACCCGTTGATATTAAGACAAATAGCCAGAGATACTCAATCAATCACCAGGGTAGAATAAGATTGGATAAATGTAAAGGGAGAAAAAAAACTTTCGTCTCTCTTGCAGACTTAGCATAGTGGCCTTTCTAACTCTCAAAAGTTTACCAGTTACAGGTGACAAGTTATGTTATGAAACATCCAACAAAAAGGAGTATCAAAATGCATATGTCGGAATCTTGAACAAGATTTTAAACATCTTACCGTTGAAAAGTAAAAAGAGCTTCCTGATAAGAGTTGGATCATCTAAACTAGCAGCTGAACCCTTCTTCTTCAAGAGTTCCTCTCCTCTCTTGGCAACGGCCTCTTGACTTACAAAAACATACCATACCATCAAAAAAATCAGAATAGCACGACGATGCAAAAGTTGAGAGAAATTAAGCACCACTAACTAGAAACATTAATTGAGCAGGTAAGATTACCTATCTACACAGGCAGCCAGATATAGGGGGTAAACAGTCTCTGCTGGAAGGTCCATGGAATCAATGACGTTCAAGATCCCCAACTACAGGAAGGGCGAGAGAGTAAACAAACCAAACACACTTAAAGTTGCACATATTGCCAAGTAGAAACTAATCTAAGACAAAATGGAATGACTGGCACAAAGGATATCAACCCTATGATATAGTATAAAGCATAGCACTTATATCACCTTCTGATTCAAAAGAGTCTCATTCTTTACTGGTTGCTTCCCATTGACACGTTCTGCCTGGAACATCGAAAGACCAGCTGGACATGTTCCACTGTGGATATAGAGTGCAATAGTTACGGACTAGCTGAACTACTGCAGTCAAATATAAATACAAAAAACTTAAAAAGAAATAAGAAAAAAACCTTTGCGATGAGTGTTGATACAAAATTGTGTGAAGACAAAATTCAACAAATATAGCAGAATCCTCGGAACCTCTTATCAATTGATACTTTGCAGCAGAGTCATCATCAATTTTTTGAGAATGGCCTTCACCAATGACCTAAATCGAGCAATTTATAGTATTAAACGTTTCAAGACCATGCAAATAAAAACAACAGAGATTGTAAAAGGTCTCTTACGACAGAGATAACATACCTTCGTAGATATTCTCAAAACAATTGCTTGATGCTGGGCAGGGAGCTTTGAAATGTTAGCCAAGAGTTGTGGAGCCATATTTTTCTTCTCCTGTAAAATTAAGATAACAAATTGACGATTTCCTAAACGTATTTGCTTTTTGCCACTCTGAAATCTGTTAAAGAGTTAAATTTGATTAAATAAAAAAGGAAATCAGACCTCTAAGCATGAGCGCTCGAATGCCATCTCAATATAAATAATACAGAAGTTCCGCACCATAGGAGCAGCTGTTGCTTCTGTATACATACTCCACAATTCCATTAATGGCAGCCCAATTCCTTGTTCATGTTTTACTCGCTTATTTACATGACTCAATATTTCTAGTACCTACAGAAAAAATGAAGATAACATACAACAAAAGTAAATTACAGTCCAGTTTCCAGCCAAACATTAGTAATATAGTATACAACCCATAATAAGACATAAAGTCACTTAGACCTCAGACCATCTCGTGAATATATTAAACTAAAGTTGTTTCAATGGAATATAGACTATTACATTGGATTATAATTAACTGAAACCATAATTATTTCGAAAACAATGGCAAATGACAACAATTCTGAGATCATGCCATACAAAACGGCACCTCCGAGTTGATCTTTCTACACATGTTCAGGCTCACAGAGTCACAGATGTCATCGAATTGATAGAAACTCATCCAACAAACATTTGTTCAAACTCTTATCACTAAAAATACACCTCTCTGCATGGAGATCGTGTCGATCTCAATTACTCATCTAGTAGCTTCCTCCTCGCTGACATCCCTGCTGTTGTAGCACTGTCTCAACCCTCAAACTTATGTATACAATCCAAATGTCAAACTGCAACATCAATAGTCATTCTTTCTGTTACCTATCACTCAAATTGTAATTGCCTACTTTCACTTTGCCAGTCTTCCTACCATTTGACTACTAGACACAATTTGGCCAAACACGAGTAGACACAAAAACAAACAGGTGCAACCAACATCTTCGTGGTCATCCTAAACACATGCACTCATACTCTTTTGACTAAAAACACGTCTTACTACATGAAGATTGTATCAACATACATTACTCATCTAGTAACATTCTCAGCGCCAACGTCTCTCCTATTGGCTCAACTGTGAAACATGCATACAATCCAAATGGAAAACCACTACATCAAAATCATCATTATTCACATTACAATCACTCAAATTCTAATTGCCTCTTTCATTTTGCCAGTCTCTCTACCATTCGAGAACTAGACAAAGTTCTTTTCTCTGCAACCAAAGTTGAGACAAGAGCCTATAGATGCAACCAAAATTAATTGTCAGTACAATCTTCCAAACACTTCCATCTGCACTACTAACAGTTCATCGTGATTAAAACCACAAACCACCACATTGAGTTCTCATTCATTCTAGGACTAATGATCGAAAACAAGCAGAAAATGGTCTACACTATCCATTTGTCATTTCTGTGGTGATATTCGAACTAAATGCAACGTCACTAGAGCTCAAATTCGCTTCGAGTCTCAATTTTCTACCAATAGAATTGTAAAATAATTTTCATTGTTGATCACCTACTCGAAACGAAGCAAAAAATCGCTCCATATACTATCAGTTCGTCATTATACTAAAACTTGTGCAATATTAAGCATCCAGCACCACCCCTACAAGTTATAACTAAAAGTAAAATACGCTTCAAGACGCAATTTTGACAACTATCACCAAAACTATGCTGAATCAACAAGTACTAACAACTAAAAAGCCTCACTTATATGGATACGCCAAACTATCTCATGTTCATCAGTAACACTCTAAAAGTCGCCAGAATAAACTCAAAACTAAATAGAAAATGGTCTACATCTTCTTCCCACATTCAATTCTTTCCATTAGCCATCTCCCGCTCAAAACAAAGCAACAAATGCTCTACACTATTTGTACATCACTATACCGAAAATTCGCTACAATTAACTTCCAGACAAATTTTTCTATTTTTTGAAAGCAACAAAATCACGCTTAAGCAACAAATATCAACTAATCACTTACAGACACATTTTCGACAACTATCATTAATCAACAAACAATCAACAACTACACCACATCAACTCACTCAGAACTCCGACATTCTCATACTCAAACACTAAATCCTAAAACTCACCAAACAACTCACAGAAAGCAACACAACACACACAACTTCAATCAACACCACTGCGAAGCACGAACAACTGAACTTCACTAAAAACAACAGCAAAATCGAGCTTAAAAAAAAAAAAATTCAAAAATAAGCAACAAATTAAGCGCAATGTTATTACGAACAACTCACAAAAATCAACACAATAAACACAATTCCGATTAACAACACCACGAACAACCAATACTCAACAAAACAACAGCATAATCGAGCTTGATAAAATAAAATAAAAAACAAAAAAAGCGATAAATGAAGCGCAACGTTATTACGCACAGAAATCAACACAACATACACACCGGGAAGTCCGAACAACCGAAAATCACTAAAATAACAGCAAAATGAAGCTGAAAAAAAAAAACAAAATAAAACAAAAAAAGCGATAAATGAAGCGCAACCTTATTACGCACAGAAATCAACACAACATACACACCGGGAAGTCCGAACAACCGAAAATCACTACAACAACAGCAAAATGAAGCTTAAAAAAAAAAAAAGCGATAAACTAAGCGCAACCTTGTTACGAACTACAGGAGAGTGAGTAGCGAGAGCGGCAATAGCGCGAGGGAGAAGCTTCGACAGCAAGGATTGCAACTTAGAGTCGTCGCAAAAGGCTAAGTTGGTCAACATCCTCTCCAACATCTCTTCTCTCTCTCTATCCGCCATTGATGACGTCACCACCGCCGTTGATGACGTCGATGCCATTGTTTTTCGCTTCACTTTTTCTTTTTCTTTTTCTTTTTACTTTTTATTTTTGCTTTGTTGTTTAATTCAGTGTTTTTTATTTTCTTTTTCTTTTTCTTTTTCTTTTTCTTTTTACTTTTTATTTTTGCTTTGTTGTTTAATTCAGTGTTTTTTATTTTTATTTTTTGGTTTGTTGTTAAGTTTTCAGTTTTTTTATATTTTTTTATTTTTATTTTTTGGTTTGTTGTTAAATTTTCAGTTTTTTATTTTGTTTTTATTGTTAAAATGCAGTGCGAAGTAAAGTACTTGTTCTTGTCAAGGTGAGTAACTTGTGTGAAAAGAAATGGAGTGATGAAATGAAAGAGGGAAGATGTTGGGTTGGTGGGCTGGCCCGCGGGAACTTTCTGATGAGTAGTGGCCCATACGTTTTATCTAAACAATTAGAAAGTCCAGCTAGTCTTAGAAGAGACCGTCTACTTTTATTAGGGTGTTGCTTAACGCAACCTTCAAATTACTAACACAATCAATTTTTCTTTTTATTTTCTCTTGTACTTTGGGGTTTTAACATGGGTGTATTAGTAATCTGAAGGTTGAGTAGCAATCATGTTTTATTATAAAAGTAGACCAAGCCATGTTGACCCAATAAAGGCATATAATTCTACAGCTAATTTGGGCTTGTAAAAATATAAAAGAAAATTTAAATAGTAAAAAGGTGGTCTACTTTTATAATAAAAGTAGACAGTCTTCTCTTATAATTTGTGTAGAAAGTCTTGTATGAGACTGTCGAATTTCAAATAAACTATATACAGGCTCAAGGTGGTCACTATATGGTATAAAACACAAATTACTAAAAAAGACCGTCTAATTTTATTTAAAAAAAAGTAGACCATCTCCTTACAATCACTCGTGAGAAGTCCAAGTCATTACGAAGTAATAATAAGTTAATATATTTTCCTTTATAGGGCCACCATGAGTTCGTTCTTTAGGATATAATTTTATGGTCTTTCCGTAAAGTTTTCGGGTTATAATGGTGACTTTCTTATAATGTTTACAAAAACTTACCACTTTGACCTAGTCATGACCACGTCTAATTTTAATTTTAAATTAAAATACTTTTAAAAAATTTTAGTTGAACAACTATGATGGTTGTTTTTGTCTTTTTATAACAGTCAATACTCGATTAAAAGTATATTTTGCTTGATAATAGTTATTTTTTGGATGGGATCAAATGGTTATTTTGACTTTTCTAGACACGTTAGAGCATATAAATATTGTTTGTTGGGTGTGCATTGGTAGAACCCTTGTCTAAGATCTTAACATGCAAAAAAATGTAAGTTAGCTATATGAAGTCAGTCGTTTTGGTTTACTAGTTTAGTTCATTTTTATTTGAGACCAGTTCATTTTACGAGTTCAGTTTGGTTCACCGAAGTTTACTCACCAATTCGAAATGAATTCAGTTGAATTGAGACTCTCAATCGACAACTCGAGCTCAACAAAAGTTTGTTTTGTTTGTTTATATAATGATGAACCAAGCTTGTACAAATTTTGAAGTTCGGACGATAAATGAGTCTAAACATGTCATAATGCTCGTTTATTAGTATTCATAAATAATTTGTATAAGTATGTTCATGAACAAGCTCGTGTACTACAAGAATCGTTTATTGCCTATTCAGTGTTTCATCTGAAAGCTACACCCTTACAAAAACCTTTCAATTAAAATTGAGTATTAATTGTACGTGTGGAAATTATTATGTTGCTAATTACTTGGCTTAGATACAAGCTAGATTGAAAAAATTTATCCTTGATCAAATATTTTGAGCTCAATAACTAACAATAAATGAGGAATTTAAGCTCAAAAACCTTGTGTGTTGTCTTAATTATAAGTTGAAAATTTACCGTGTTTTGAGGTTTTTAGATGCTACGATATAGAAATCAATGAATAAATATTTATGAACTATTGTATGGTAAATGGGTACTGAAATAATCATTTTTAATTGTATTTTTTTCATGTATAAGCTAAACTCGATTATGAACCCTAATTTTAATTTGTAGCCTATATCGATTAATAAAGGAACAAAGCTGGAACACAATGAATCATAAATGATATGAGCTTGAACTCTTTTGTGAGCTCGACCTAAAGCTACTCGAACTTGATTCATTAAATGAACATGAATATGAACATGGTAGTACTCAATCATGTATTGCTCCTTTACATCTTCATCTTGGAGTAGCTTACTCACAAATATTTGGTGAACTGAGGGTAAGGGTAAATAGAAAGTGGAGGGGGAGAAGAGAGAAAGAGAAAGAGAAAAGAATTACATCGTGAATATATTGAATGAGTCAAAGGGAGGGACTGGGGAGTAAGGAATTGAAGGTAGAGGAAAAGAGCCTTGCCTAATCAATAGAAAGATTCACAATTATAAAAATATTAACAAGAGAGAAGGAGATTATGGAATTTGAAGATAGTGAAAAACATGTTATGAATTCATTTTTACGCTATTCTTAACAACAATTATGAGAGTTAGAAAAGGCTAGGTTGAAGGTTATGATTAATTACCTTTTCCATTAAATTTGCCTTAGCTTACATTCATGGTCTTCTTCCTAACATCTGATGTTGCTCATTGATAGTTGATAAAATTGTGAAGGTACTAAGCCCTATAATGTATCGCGATATATTAGATGGCTTTGGCAAAATGGCAAGACATGATATTGACATGTTGATAGTTGATCGAGGTATAGTAGCCTTAGAGCATCGTTGTCTTTCGCCCAAACATTACATTGACAAGTCGAGGAACGGTTCAAGTGTTCGTTAAGTAGAAGTATGTAACTAAAGGTAATATAACAACTTTATACTATATTTGTGTTTTAGATTTTTACAATTATTTAGTTAACATTTTTTAGAAAGTTAAAACTTAATTTGGGGAACCATATGCAAAACACGCGATTGAACGATAAATCAGTAGATTGATAAATCACACATTGACTTATTCATCATGGTTACTGATCATTTAGTGCATATTTTGGCTGTTTTACATATTAGAATATCCATTAATCTTCTGTAGAACAACAACAAGTTTTAACTCCAACAGGAATTCCTAGGTCCATACATTCACCTCCATTATAACCATGACTTTTACAATAATTAGAACAACCTTTATCAGTAATTTGCCCACATGTTTGGATGCACTTGAGTGAGTCCGTCCCATAGTTGATTCTCCCATTGACTGAATCGAAATGAATAAATAATTCATTATAAAACATTACTACCACACAGTAGGGGTTGATTAGTTGGGTAATACAAGTACATAAACGAATGAACTAATACAATAAAACCATACAACAATGAAATAACAATACCCATTCCACTATAACATGTGGACTAATTTAATAAGAATTGGATAAAGCTTTTTTGTTATTTATAAGAGAAAATGGGGGAAAACTACGTAAAATAAAATCAAACTTCTTGAGCATACCGCACTTTATTTTATAAGAAGTTCATTTAAAGTCTTTTCAACTCGAAGAAAAGAGAAAATAACACCATAAGTCCATAATAAGCACATTTTGTAGTCTGTACCATGAACTACTATAAGCATGCTTGTCTTGACATTGATGTTATACAAGTGTCTGTGACTATTAAGAGAATAGTGTAATCGTCTAATGATTTCTTTTTTTTTTCTTTTTGTTGGTCTTTAATGAAACACAAATGCTCATAAGTCATAATGCAAGTTTGACGTGAGAGAAGTTAGCAAACAACTAATCACCACAAACTCTCAGCAACATTATCAACTAGTCTAGAAACTGTAAACAATAATTTACTTGGATGAATGAATAAAAATCTCAAACAACATGAATCTTACCAGTACTAGGGAAAAGAAAAGTAGTACACATCAAACTGATGATTAGCGCAGTGAATTTCACTGAAAAGATTGTTGATGCCATTCTTCGATATAGTGTGCAAAATATTGGTAACCAAGCTAAGTGATACGGAGTACATCACATGAGAGCTCGTGCTTATATAGACCTAGATTGGACACTCTTGATCACATTAACCCATTAATTAGAAAATATGGAAGAATAAGATCCAAATAATTTTGTATCCTGAAAAACATAGAACTTCCATTGTTGATTGATATTGTAAAACGAAAATCGATCATATTTGGAATTGATTACATGCCTTTAAAACCATTTTTATTACTTTTCTCATAAATATTAGGATGATCTTTAAGATATTATGTCTTTCTTATGACATATTCCATATCATAATTTATTTTGTTATTGTTTGAGAAACCATATCATAAGTTGATCCTTATGAACTATTAGAAAAGAAGTCGATCGTCGTACCAAAAAAGAAAAGAGGTCGATCATTATGACACTCTTGGTACTACTAACTGAAAGGGTCTAAGCCTAAGGAGCCACGAACTCAAGACCAAGTTTTAGTACTACTATATACTGCATGAATCACACTGTAGTATCTGTAATCTGTATAAAGCAAACAACTCAAAAGTAAACAACATGAAGAATTACGATGGGTTATAAACTTATAACATCAAACATGAAAAGAATAATCAGCTAACCCTCCTTCATAACCAACAATATATCTCATGATTAATTCCCTGTATCGTGATTTATATTCATGTGGAAGGAATGAATGTGTTGTTATAAACTAACAAATCCCAAACAGAATCAAAGCCCCACCAAGTAAACTGGCCAAGATATTCCCCTTAATAAGCATAACACTAGCAACATTGGTCTTTTTAGTAGTATCATCATCACTACTACTATCTTCTGGGACCTTTTTAGGATGGTTAAAATCGGAAGATACAATGGTATCAGGTGCCGCTTGGTCGTCACCGGCATCAGGATTTGCAGGGCCAGGGGCCTGATTTGCCGGTGTAGGGCCAGTGGCGAAGTCAGGATTGTCTCTAAGGCTAGGAGGCAAGCCTTTACCATGAGTCACACTGATCGCGAATTTTTGGCCATTCTTACATTGCTCCCCATCATAGTCCCCAGAGAAAAAATACGTAGCTCCTTCTTTCATAAGTGGCACGGCTACCGTTATAGGACGGACCTCCGTAGAGTTGGGGTCTATGCTAGACCATTGGACATTGTCATCCCCTTGAGAGTCGCAGGACTTGTATGTGGTTAAGCTATACGTCTGGATTACAGTATGGTTGCTATCTGTGTTGAAAACTGCACAAGCCAAAGTAATTGTTAACAAATTAATTGTGTTACGACCCTTTGTTTAGGATTCATATATCTTGATTATCAGGAATAATAAATCTGGTTCACATGTTACGGTTGCTATTGCCTCGTTGCTAGGAATAATGTAGAGTCGTGACTAATAGTCTTTCTCAATTATCTATTGACCGACATTTTTGCGCTTTTATTAGACAGCTAACATGCAGTGTTGCTCATATGATAAGTAACTTTCGCTTTTCTTGGTTTTGCTACGTACTAAGACTATTAACAAGTAGACAAGTAGTACCACTTTTGTGGTTGAAGCTTTTATGACAAAGTTTGTGATTACCTTATGCCTTACTTGTGGATTGCAGCATTGACACTGATAGCTAGTACTGTTGCACATTAGTACATGAGTACATTTACAAGGAAACTGTAAGATTATAAGTACTAGGTTTAGGGTTGAGGCCGCCTTGAAAGACTCTGATACCACGTAAGATTATAAGAATTCTCCCTCAGGAAAATCATTCAAGTGAAGAGTATATATACAAAGTCTTAAGGGTACTTAAGGTAAACCATATATATAAATATTAATTACATTATATACTCTATTAGAAACATATTATAATGGCATCATTACCGGAAATTTGAGGTAAAGTACAATAATTATCCAAAATTAGTACTAGAATCACTTTAAAAGTGAAATTTACTTGTTATAGTGGCACCCAATAATGGTTGCAACTTGCAAACAAGCCAAATTAGTGCAATACATCTCATAGTCAAAGCATTGATTTATACGGAGTAGTTATTAAAGCTTAAGCTTTTGAAGCTTGTGAGCTCATGCTTTGCCATACTAACATGTAGCAAACTGAAACTTAAACAGAATCTATGAGGTAGAGGTGAGATCAATACTAATGATAGATTGGGCCATATGAAGTATGTCATACTGGTTTAACAGTTTGGATAACTGTTGTGTAGGCTACTATGTATAGCTGGGGATTTTCTCAGCGCGAACAGAAAATTGCGACTGCAAGTTTCCACATTTAAAAAACATAATGATAAAATTATACAAGAATGATAGATGACATTAGATCAATGATTGAAGCTCAAAATATTACTAAAGAGAAAATGAATTTAGCATATCAACACTTGGTTTTGCTTAATGATATGAAATGCAACTATTTAGCTAAGAAGAGCTACATATACAAACAATTTCATCAAACTGGAAGTGAAAGGACAAAGAGGAGAGAAAGAAAGGAGCTTACTGAGGAAATCACCCAAGGAAAAGGTCTTGCCAGAAACCCATTTGGCATAATCAGCATCAGGTTTAAACCAACCCAAAGAATCCCCAACTGTGTAGTTCTTGTAAGCTTCAACACTTGGAAATTCTCCTACTATTGAGCAGATGAGAAACAGAGCAAAACAGAGCATGTTGGTTGTAAAATTGTGTCTATGAATCATGTGTTTCATGGTATTACACTCCTGTGAGGACGGTTTGTTATAATGGAGCTATTGTTAAGTATCTGACTTGAGATATTTATATCGGTAGGGCGTAGGGATAAGCATTGTATTCTCCCACTTCTTCCAAGAATAAAGAACATGGAATTTAGCACCTTTAAGCTTTTAAAGACTATACCCTCAGGGTATTCTCAGATTTACCAAAATGGTCAAACAAGTACTCTTTTCTTCTCCCATGTTACGTATACCCAATAATGGAAGGTTAAGAATTATGCCTAGGCCCTAACTAAAGTAATGATTAATGATCAGGGTGTTACCAGTTGTAACTTGCAAGAAACTAACCTTTTATTTAAGTTGAGGTCAGCTGTTGATTTATAATTGTCCTATTATCAAACTGAATGACATTTTGAGCCTTATAAATTCTAATGGTTTATGATATTCAGTTTCTTTGATCCTTTGTCTCTAGCATTTCCGTTAGTGAGAAGGTAAAGGATAATCATCTCATGCATATTGAGTGATGGTGTATATGAATTATAGAGTACTTGTTTAATGAAGAGGATCAAAAGACAATTATGTCAATTCCGTTAAGCGAGAGATTGCAGGTTGATTCAGCTGTTGGTATTAGACTAAAGATGGTCTTGATGTGTATCAGTGTATTGGTTATCTATTTGATAAGGGTTTTGATACTAATTTGTTAGTTGGATATTGACTGATTGTGTAAGGCGCTAGAATAAATATTTACTACAACGTTCGATCCTCCGTAATCGTTAAAAAATCATTTGATGAACAACTTTTTTTCAGGGTTAAACCTATTATACCATGTTCTTCCCATAAATTTGCTTGATAAACAAAGTAAATTTCATGGAGAGGAATGCCCTAAAAACCTTCTGTACATCTTTGATCTTCTTGTGATGCTTGGAGAAAAAAAAAAAAAAAAAAAAAGTCATTTACACAGACAGATGAAAAGGAGAAGCTGGCAACAGAACTACATTACAATGTATGGTGGGTTCAGGTGGCAAAATTCAATCATTGAAGAATAAAAGGGAGCAGTAGCTCATGTGTACAGTTACAGCCTATAGATTTTCATCCACCGTACTTGTAGCCATATTTTTCTTTTTTTTTATGCAAAGCCGCAAAGGTGTGCTTGTAGTCCTTGTACTTTCTGCAACAGAATAGAGTGCGCTCTACCTGGACATTTATACAATATACTCAAATTTTTAAATTTTGAGATCAATGCATGGTTTGCCACGGATGGAGCAAGTCAAAAGATGTTAATCAAATCCAAATTCTATTTATCATTTATCAAAACTAAAAATTAATAGAATCATTTCATTATGATTCAAAAGTAAATAATAGAATCATTTGCATTGGTTAGTTTAGTGTCTTTTTGTATCTGGTGGAAACAAAGCCATGGTAGAGGAAAAGCAAAAATAATACGGAGTACGTACGTACTGGATGTGTCTTATTTTTTAGCCCATGATAAGTGGTACACCGTACACTGATACCTCATGTGGTTGCAGTCAAGACTCACAATGAACATATCTTACTGTGTAGGCGTGTAGCACATCAAAATGTATTTGTAGATTTGTCTCCAGGCTCCAACCAAAGGTTTGCTGTCTGCATCTACTTTGATACGGAGTTGAGATGTACTTTTCACAAATAATCAGCACAGAATCATTCAGTGTACAGCTAAGCTCAAGCCCTTCTGTAGGGTGAAGAAAGACAGAAAACAAAGTAGACCAGAGGTCTCTATCAAATGCAAAAATCTTCATGTTTATGCCTGCTTTCACTTTCCTACCGACATCAAAAAGAAAAATTGCAAAGGCTTTTCCTGGTCTATCCCCTATACATGTACAGCATGCTTCTTGGTTCATATCATCACTGATCACTCAAATTTAAATCAATGATTTCGTTTTCAATATCTTAAGGGACAACAATTCATAATCACCTCTTTGTCGCTTTGATAAACGGATAAAACTGCGTACACTACATCCGACGCTCCCTGAGCACCCCGCTTCTGAACCGTATTTGGGTAATGTCATATTGTTGTTCTTGTTAGTCGTCTCAAGACTCAGAGAGATTTCAGTAAGAAGACTGAAACATTACTTTCTACCGATATCTATTGATAGAATATCAAACCAATGCATAGATACTGAACACTAAGACATCTTATGTACATAGATGCTTCACACTGAGACAACTTATGTACCATAATTCAGACTCTAAGAATCGTCCAATTATGTCAAATCTCCAATTTTTCGTTACAAAATTACTGTGTTACGTTGGAATCTGCAAACTATTGCTGTCTGCTGACCCTTGAGAAAGTCATAAATGTTCCATATATGACATAGTTGATATAATGCAAAATATTTCTCTGTTGGACCATCTTCTTTCCCAAAACATTACAATTTACAAGTGTGTGAGTCTGTCAGCTGCAAAAGTAATGTGGTGTCGTGATGAGCTACCGGAGTACATTTTTCTGATAGTAGTGAGATTGGGATATGATAAGACTTTAGGTGACACAAATGAAACAGCAGCACAAAGAGCTTTCTCAACTTTTAATTGCTTTCTTCACATTCAAGCGTGGAATCATGGATATAACCATGAATGTTTTTGCCTCTAGTCCCCAAGAGAAAGTTATGTAATTATGTTAGTAATTTTGATTCATTCTGATCTTTTACAAATACCATGTCATGAGGTTTGATTCCTCAGCACCGTTTATTTTTGTACAAACAGATCTTGAATCTTGATTGTAGTGCTTCTAGTTGCATAACTTTTGTTCCCATTTTGTTGATATAGATATCATATTGTATAGATGGACGAGAAAAACTGACAACGTCGGTGGTAGTATTAGAGAAGACTGAACCTTTTTGTATCTTAAAGTTCGAATAATACTCCTAAAAGTAATAAATTAGTTGGATAAGTTGCCTTTTGCTCCCCAATCACGTGCACAGCTCCATGCTTTTTCTTGTTTACCACTAGAGTCAGTGACTACACCAAACCTCTTTCGCAATTTATCTGGAGGACAGAGTACTCTCAATTCTTTCTTTTATCATTGTACGATGAATCTCTACCCTCTGCAACTTAGATTGCTCTTCGAAGATTATATTGTCTGAAATTCAACCAACTTGGTTTATATTTCAAAAGATTGTGAGCAAAATTTGAAAAAAACTAGCAAATCTAAAATCTATGGGGCGAAAGGGAGCACTAGCTAGTTAACTACCTTCAAAACAATAGCAAACCTATAATCAATCTTGCGCGGGTCATGGGGAGGTCCAAAATATATAACCGACTAGAATTGAATCAATTGACTAACAAATTAGTAAAGAGGATGTTCTCAACAAAGACATATACTGGTTTCTTATACTTGTTAGGCCTTGAGCTTTCATGCAACCATTGTGGTAATTAATCAAACGATACACTAAAGTGCACTATGATCCCAATTACCAAAAGTAGCTAGACTTGATCAAACCAAGCGCAATTTGCACCAGAGAGTGGCTTCTTTCTTTTACAGGCTAGTCACTTTCATTATTTCTTCAAATCATAAATAAATAAAAAAATTGGATGTACCAGACTGTATTGATTCTTTGATTGATTGTGCCAAATATGTTTGTTTATGAATTATCAACACAATTGGATATAGACATTTGAGTAGCTCTTCGACATGAGCTTGGTCTACACTTCACAAGCATATGCACGTGCCCTTAATTGATGCTGTTATGCTTCTTCATATGCGGATATGCCCTACATCTCAACGGTTCGTGTTTCTAAAGCAACTCACATCATAGCTCATGTGCCTGCACTAAAGATAGCAGAAAGGAAACAAGAAAAAAGGAGTGACAAAAATATGTTTTAGTGATGCTTTGCTTGGTAGTTCTAACTTTAAAAGTTATAAAAAGGGTATCCATGGACCGTCTGGAGAACTTCACAAGTCCGGTCCTTTAATATTAGAGGAACCAAAAAGGGCAAAGAACTCGATCCTTCACAGCAATGAACAGTTGGACACTGTCTAAAAGGTTAACCCTTCACGACTCGAAACCAATCAAACCAGCAAGATAACGGCCAAGCCACTCAAAACCAGTCACGACTATACGATGGTATAAAACACATGACTGAACAAATAGCTCAAACATCCAAGTACAATATCGGCAATAGAATACAAGAGCTAGAATCTTAGAATACAGCAAACAACTACATAACTCCTAACATAGCTAGAAAGGAAAACAGGGCACTTTTCCAAGTTTCAGATCCGGCAACTAGATTGCCTGTACCACTCAACGATCCTCAGGGTCTAAAATGCAGAAGTCACTATGAAAACAAGCAAAATTATCACTCAAGACATCCTTACTGCTGGTACTCATCCATTCCTTCCTCTTCATCCTCGTACTCGAGCTCCTCATCAGCAGTGGCGTCCTGGTACTGCTGGTACTCAGACACAAGATCGTTCATGTTGCTCTCCGCCTCGGTGAATTCCATCTCATCCATGCCTTCTCCAGTGTACCAATGCAAGAAAGCCTTTCTCCTGAACATAGCAGTGAATTGCTCGCTTACACGCCTGAACATCTCTTGGATGGATGTGGAGTTACCAATGAAGGTAGAAGCCATTGAAAGGCCAATAGGGGGGATGTCACAAACGCTAGACTTGACGTTGTTGGGGATCCACTCAACAAAGTAGGATGAGTTCTTGTTCTGCACATTGATCATCTGCTCGTCTACTTCCTTGGTGCTCATCTTACCCCTAAACATCGCAGAAGCAGTGAGGTAACGACCATGACGAGGGTCAGCAGCACACATCATGTTTTTAGCATCCCACATCTGTTGGGTAAGCTCAGGAACTGTAAGTGCCCGGTACTGCTGGGAGCCACGAGAGGTCAAGGGAGCAAACCCGACCATGAAGAAGTGAAGACGTGGGAAGGGAATTAGATTCACTGCAAGCTTACGAAGGTCAGAGTTCAATTGACCAGGGAACCTCAGGC
>CAAKMY010085077.1:0-11417 GCA_901111285.1 Corrigiola litoralis | reverse complement strand
GATTATTTTTGTACGACCGGCCATAGTTTGGATTATTGGCGTTCAATTTTCCTTAATTAAAAGAAGAAAAGCCAACAAAAAGATTTAAATTTTCAACAAGAACTTACATTGAATGAATTGTTTTCTAATTGAGGTGACAATGAATGACTTTAAATAAAAAATTTCCCAATGCTAATGCACTAAAATGAGAATCTTATACTCTTCTTAAAAAAAATGAGAATCTTATACAAAATGGACAAAAATTCAATTCCCAAAAAAGGAGGTCAGACTTCTGGAAGGGGTTAAAAAGTTGGCCAGAAAGTAGCATAGCATATTAGCAATTTAGCATCAGTATGGGTTAGTAGTATAGTTTGGTAAGAAGGTGGGCTAATTAATTAAGCGTATGATAATATATATGCCTCGGTATTCGCACCAGTTTAGCTGCTCTGTCTTGCTGTCTGTGACTCGTCAAACACAAGAATTAGCCCCACGTTGGGTTTCCGTCTTGATGCTAACACTTAGAGACTTAAACCCCATAATCATAATCATCATAATCATCATCCTCTTAGTATACTTCTCCTCTAATCCACCTTATTATTATTGAGATCTGCAAGCTTTCTTGTTATCATGCTCGTTTCACTGTTCACCTCACGTGTTGCGTAAAAAGACAAACAGGGTTGCTGTTAAATCAGCTCATTCTTCACTTTTTCTGTTCAATTTGCAGGTTTTTCCATCCGGGCATTTCTGCTTTTACTTCTTAAAGGTCTGTTTATATTTAGTGCTGTAGGGTACAGTTTTTTAACTAGTCATGTTTATTTTTATTTTTTTTTGGTTAGCTGCTGCTTTTTCTTGTAGTATGACTATTTTGCATGGATTTTTATCTAACTATGGTTATATCTGTAGCTTTTATTAGTTTCAGTTAATGGTATATTAGACTTTGGGATGAAAAGTGGTTCTAAGCAGAAGCTTTTAATATATAGTCAACTGGGTGTTCTCTACTTGTCTTGGTGAAATTTAGCAAATTCATTTTGCATGGATTTTTATCTTATATATTTGGCTTTTATTAATTTCAGTTAATGATAGGTTAGATTGAGATGAAAAGTTTTATGCAATAAAGGTTCTAAGCAGAAGACTCTAATGTATAGTCAACTAGGTGTTCTCTTGTCTTGGTGAAATTTAGCAAATTCTTTTTGCATGGTTTTTAATCTTATATCTTTATCTTCTATTGATTTTAGTTAATGATATGTTAAGACTTTAGGATGAAACTTTTTATGCAAAAAGGCTTTAAGTAGAAGCCTTCAATGTATAGTCAACTGGGTGTTCTCTACTTGTCTTGGTGAAATTTTAGCAAATTCTTTTTGCATGGATTTTTATCTTATATATTTGGCTTCTATTAATTTCAGTTAATGATATGTTAGACTCTAGGATGAAAAGTTTTATGGAAAGGAGGTTCTAAGAAGAAGCCTTTAATGTGTATAGTCAACTCGGTTGTTGTCTTGTTGAAATTTTAGCAAAACTCTTTTTGCATGGATTTTTAATGATATGTTAGACTTTGGATAAAAAGTTGATGCAAAAGAGAATTAAAAGTAGAAGCCTTTATTGTACAGTCAACTGGGTTGTTGAAATTTTAGCAAACTTTTGTTGCATGTGTTTAGACGTCTAGTGATGGATTTCTGTTTTCTTAAGTTACTGTTATGTTTGTGTAAGAGATATGGACAATTTCGGACAAATTAAAGTCAAAATGTTGATACTTCAAGTTAAAATTGTAAGTGTTGCTACTTTTAGTGGTACAGTAAATTATAAATTATATGACTGCTTTCTGTACTCAATAATTAGGTGGGGGACCTGAACCCTTCTGAGCTAGTCAGGGTAGGTGGAAACAGTAAATTAGTAATGAGGGGATACTTGGTAGTCACATATTTTGCTGTAGATACCTTTTCACATCCGTGGGCAATTCTGTGTGGTAGATTGCATGTACGGAGTACTGTTTTTAGTAAATGCTGAAACAGTATCTTTGCTTAGGATTTACGAATTGTCATAATTAAGTTGCGTACAAGGCTTCCGTAAGAGGAAAACAAACACCCTGAGAGTCTGAAACACATGGATACACGAAAAAAACACACAGTAGGGAGAACGTATTGCATTGTTTTTATTAATTTTTTGGTGGTCTGTTACTTAGTGGTAGAGATGGTTGAAACTTTACCTTATGAGGAGTTTTTGTTAAGTTCTTACTGATTATACTAGAGAAAGTTGATTTATTTGTTTGTTTGGGATTGTTATAGGCCTGTTCTTGGATTTGATTACTAGGCGCGTTTGCTGGTTACTTCGCAAAGTTTACCTGTTTTGGCTTGATTGGAGATGCGAAAATGGTTAAAACGGGAAAAATAGCCCTTTATCGAGAGACATTGGATAAGACTCTAGCTTGTGATAATCTTGCCAATGAAAAGAAACTACATGCTCTAGTGAAAGATCAGATTTTACGATCGTCTGAAGGAAAAATTAGAGGTTGGTCTTTCTTAATTTTTGCTTGTGTTTCTGCTTTCTTAGCTCTATTGTGAAGCTTAGAAGAGACTCTACTTTCTTACTGGTTTATAACTCCTTTGTTGATCGGCATTGTGTAACAAGTTATTCTTTTTGTCACTCTCTTCTTAATTTTTATTATGGTGCAGATAATGTCGACAATGTCGTGGAGAAAAGAACAGCTGAAGTATCAAATTTTCTTGATATGCTGAGGAGTGCTTCTGAAAATTATGGCGCTCCAGATAAAGGTCATCATGCCAGTTGGAAAGTAAGCATAGGCTTAATCATATTACTCCACTTACTGTCAATTTGTTTTTCAAGTCGAACTTCTTTTGGCTTTTTTATTCACCCAAAATATTATGTCAGAGCTCCAGTTTTATCAATCTATAGTACTTGGGGATACATTTTGGATAGATGTTTCCCAATTTAGCCCATTGGTCATTGGAAAACATATGTGTAATTGTATCATTAACCAACCTTATGGTAGTGTTTTGTTTGTCACATGTGCGCCTGATGAACCTCTTGTTGTGAATGAGCCATATGCTCTCCCTTAAATGAAAGTATGGAAATATGTGTTCAGAATGTATGAAAGAACACCATCTAACATTTTAACCATTGCAGCTTGCTCCACTTAGGGACTTCACTTGGGATAAAAAGAGGGGTATTTGCTTGGTTTAGCTAGAGTTGGGATCCCTTTTTGTTTGTTTCCTTAGCTCATAACACTCTGCTTTTTTGTTTGCTTTGATCAATCATCCTTGGTCTCTACTTCATGTTTTGGCTTCTTATTGTTGTTATTTTGCTTGTTTGGTAACAAAGCTGCTCAACTCGCTCTATTAATTTCTTCACATCAGATAACATGATTCAGTTTGTTTATTTACGAGAAAAATGCTGACAGTAATGCATTACCTCTAAACTATTTCTAGCCAGTTATATATGGCGTTTTTAAAAGTCTTAAGTTGCTGATCTATAAGAGCTTCCCTTCTCTGTCATTGAGAGTTTTACTGAATGCAACTGAAGTAGTTTTACTTATTTAACAGCTGAAACAGGACACTGAAGAATTCCGTGTTATGTATCGGGAGGGACCAGTAGGATCTCCTTTCCATTCACTACTTGTGGAAGGTTATATAGAAGCACCTCTGGATGTTTGTAAGTCTTAGTCCACTAATCCCCTTACTTTTGACAATTTCAATATCTAGTATCTTCCGACAGTATTAATTACTCGGTAGATGGATACACAAATGTTCAAGTTAATGAACACGTGCTCCTTTATAGGTTTATGCGTTTCCTGGGAAACATCACTGTATCCACGATGGTTAGAATTCTTTTCTTCAGCATCCTCAGATTGATTGGCTTCATTTAGTTGTTGTCTCCATTTCTTGAGGGTTCATTTGTTTTATCTACAAGACATACAGCTTAGCAGATAGGACTAGAAACATGAATAAGTCATAAACTTTGGGGCTATCAACACACACTCTGAAATTGTCTTTGTTCATCTTACCGATTTAGGTTTCCTGAAACGCTTATTCCAACTTTCAAGGTCGTAGCAGCCAAAAGTTTGCAGAAGGTCATGGTTGGTGAACAGATATCTTTAGTGAGGTTTATCACAAATCACTTAACAAGGGCTATTCTGATTGCAGTTCATTATTACAGTTTTTGTTACTGGATGCTGAATAATTTTTTTACTCTTTGGAAGAAAGGATGAAGCTTTCCTGGCCCTTGTCCAGTAGAGAGGCTATTCTCCACTATTTTGAGCTTGAGTATTTGGAAGATGATCTTGTCGTTGTACTCATAAACACGGTACTTATTTGCAGTATATCAAACATTAAAATTATTCATTATAAATAATACTCTGAATATCAGAGGGATGATTTGTATTGTTATGCATAGATTACAGATGTGGACAACATTCAAATGGAAACCCATGGCTTCACAAATGAGGGAATACCTGATGCAGGGAATACTGTAAGGATAGATTTAGTAGGGGGTTTTGCTTTACAAAGGGTGACAGAAAGCAGGAGCTACTTTAGGTACGTAGTCATTACTAGTTTGCGGCTTTACCCATGATGTGGTATTTGCAGTCATCTTATGGCACTGAAATGTTGTTTTAAAGATCTACTTTCCAAATTATTCTTCCATAAATAATTTGGCTTGAGATTTGCTGCTTTCATGGTTGCTTAGTACTGTAATTTAGTGTCTTGCAAATTCAATCTTGTACGAATTTGAAACTGACAATTGCTAGGTCTAAGATGAGTTTTTGTGTCGTTTAAGGTTTAATGATGAAATAACTCCTCTCTATTTTGAAAGCGTACTGAGAAATTATTGCAGAATATCTGATGTACAACTTCTGGCCTCATCTGCAGCTGATAGTATTCATCTGTTGAGCATGTATTACCCGGAAGCATCACTCAGAATCTCATCAGTATATGAATCGATGTTCCCTAACGATTGACTGTTAAAAAGAAAGTGTCATGATTTTGTCAGTTCTTATCTTTCATGGGATAAAATTCGAACTATTTATTCGTCTTGGGCCACTTTTTTATTTACAATTCTTCTAATTAGCCTGATATAACTGGGTATCAAGGGTAGAGTCAAGATCAAGTCCTCATGGTCTGAATGTGCTTTCTTCTTCCTGATTGGACTGACGAATAGCTGAATGATCCTGACACCTTTTTCGATTGATCTATGGTTCGGATTGAACTTTTAATCTTAACACTCCTCTGGTAATATGCATTTCACTTGTTCACCTTGCAGGACGATAGGCAACATGGACATAAAAATGGATTTTGTTCCTCCATCACTTATAAATTTCATATCAAGGCAATTGATAGGTAGTGGTTTCAGGTTCTACCAGAAGGTAAGGTCTTCCCTTGTGCTCTGTTCTTTTATGTTCTCTTCTGTCTTTTATGCTATGCTAATCACGATCCTTAGAAACCAGTTATGTTGTAAGGTTTTAGCCATGTGTTCGAGAACATGTCCTAAATAAATTGTATGTGCCAGTGGCTTTTAGTTAAAACTTCGCTCACCACTTTACAAAAATTATTCCCAGTGATCAGTGAGCATATTGATAGAATTGAGAGAATTGTATTGTATGTATTGATAATCTCAAAGGCTTACAGAGTACACACATATATACTACTGATGCTAACAACCTAACAACAAGATAGAGCTAGAGTATCTACAATCTAGGAACTACCTAAAGAATAGCAACTAAGTACAAGATAGCTTGACTAAGGAAAGTACATCAGATAATACATGCGGTTAGCTAGTATCTAGGAGAGTGTTGTTGTTGGTAGACTGAGTTCTATCACATATTTGATGCAAGTCAGTGATGTCTTTGCATAGAGAAACGTGTAATATGTTTCGTTCTGTTTCCTAGTCTCCTTTGTCTCCTGGCTCGCGGCAGGCACCTAATAGGCTAATATACACTCAGTCGCCTTCCTTCTTAGTTCCCCTTCAAAAAGATGTCGGCTCTTTCCTTTGCCTTTTCTGGTTTGGTCTAAGAACTCAGTCCTGAATAATAATCCGGTCCCTACAAAAGGCATGCTGAATTGTGGGTCCTTATAAGACAACGAATTTTGTGGGAGAAAGTGTTCATGGTTCATAGTTGTCTTTCCCCCCCCCCACCCCCCCCCCAAAAAAAAAAGAAAAGAAAAGTGTTTATCGAACACCCTTATCTGTTCTTTCAAAGAATTATAATGGGATGGTCCTGTTGAGAGGACTGGGTCAAAGGAGTGTATAATGATGTAGTCCTAGACAGCAGAAGTTTTTTCATGACGGAGTATGTCACATTTCAAGTTTGAATTTGCACTTCCAAGTAGTGTCCTTAACTGTTTGCTGTATGTAGATGAATCTTTTCAGTATTTTTGACATATGATGCTTTTACAGACTGTTGCTTCTGTATCTAGAGGAGATGAAGCCTTTTCCAAGGTTTTGAGTGCCCCCCTCTACAACCGGATACGTGAAGCTTCACTTTCTAAAAGTGAAGCAAAGAGTAGGCTTGAAACACAAAACACTCAGGAGTGTACAACTGCCAGCAGTGGAAAGGAAAAAAAAGATGTGCACGATGTTTCAAGAAAAGACTCTGTCAAGGTTCTTAGCAGTGGTAATGCTAACAAATCTATGGATAAGAGTGAACAGACTAGCAACGAGATTCAGGAAGAAGAAAGTCAGGAAAGGAATAATAAAAAACGTGAGAACCTTCTGTCAGACATGTTTAAGGTCGAAGATCAGAGCGTTCTCTCAAGTGACCATGTAAATGGACACTTGTTGCCGTATAAACCTGCTACCGAGATTGAGGAAGAAGGGATCAAAGGAAGTGAGAATGTGATGGAGAACGGGAAAGTAAAAAATGACAAATCTAAACAGGAAGGCAGCAAATCAGCTGATCTACATCAATTAGTGAACCTCCATCAGAATCTGCCTATAAGTCCCCAGGTGGAGAAAGCTCTAGGTACTTTAGATAAAATGATCAGTGTTGTCAGAGAAGGTAGACTCAAAGCCCATACTTCAGGTCAGCCTGGCTCTCTTATAGAAGAGGGCGAAGCTACATTGTCAACCACGGGAATGCATGTGCATCCGACAAATCAGCAGGGTGTTTCAATGGAACAACTTGTTAAGGCTACAACGTTTGCATCTACTAGTGGCATTGCCTTAAATGGTCTGAGGTAATCTCTTACTTTTTTGCTAGCTAATTATCTCCACCTCCATGGTGAAAGTAAATACTGCTGGTAGTGGTCAAGAATACTTTTTATAACAAAAATGAGTAGTTGGTTGCCTGAGATGGGTAGTGAGACATGTTGTGGGAGAGAGGAACGTCAGGCTGATTGCATTGACATCGTTATAAGAAACGCAGAATGCAGCAGAAGTTCTTATTGCTACCTTTCTTTTAATATTTTTGATGCGAGTGGGAGTTGGTTGCAGGAATTAGTTGGGTACATGTATGTTTTTTTACGTTGAAGTCTGTGCATCTAGGAGGTTTGGTAGGCCCTTTCTCTTGGGCTCGAAGCCTTATGACACTTTCCTGTACACAAACTCTTGATCTAGTTGCTACATGAACTGGACACTTTCCTCAACACTGTCTTGTTCCCCCTTTGCCAGAAATCAAAATATCGCCAGAAACATAATGGCTCGGAAGAGCCAGAATTTATGCTCATTTTATGCTGGATCATCTGACACTTACCTGTAGTCATACTTATATTTGATTGTAAATGTAATCGTAGTCTGATTTAGTTTTGTGACTTTTTTTTTGTCTGATTTCAGGTCCATGAACCCAGATATTCATGCACAGGAAACAAGTTCAGATGTGAAACCACCAGTCCAAAATCCACCAATTGGCAGCTGGTCAAGAAATGCGGTATCTGCAGGAAATAGTCCACTTGTAGATAGTTCATTAAACTTGGAAGTTAATAGCATTCATGATAATAACAAGAAGACTGGACAGCCAAGAAAGTGGAGACTGTGTTGCTTGCACCTTGTTTCTGGATGGTCTCATGATATGGAGAGAAAGAATAACATCAGAGGAGACGTTCATTAGTTATATATCTTCAACAATGACAGTTCATAGTCAAGTCGCCAGAATTGTATAATCTCATGAGAAGTTCTGACATTAACTTTACACAGATACTAGCCAATGTACACTGGAGCCATAGTTGGACTATATATTTCATATATCAAGGTTGTGGTGCATTAGTTATAGCCTCATTTACGATAGGATGTCTTGTACTGTGTACATGTTACTATGCTTCAGGCTTGAATTGTATATGTAAAGTGAGAGTAGGTAGTTTTTGGTCACTGTTTCGGACACTGCCTGAGTGCTTTGTGCAAGAAAAAATAATGGTGCCAGGATAAATGTTTGGCACTTATTTGATTGACTTACAATGGTGTGGATTGTAATCAGACTCAAGTCCTGGAATACACGGGCATCAGTTGAAGTGTATCAATTCAATTGATGACACTGATAACTGTTGAAATATATGGTTCAAATATTGGTATCTATTATTTAGGGATGAATTGTTGTATTTGCTAATAAATAGCATAGTGATCACTAGAAGTTGGTTAGTGCTAAACGTGGGAATACACCACTCTCCATTAACTGCTAGTTTGAAGGTTTGCTTGAGTCTTTGTAAGGCCTATATAATGGCCATCTATTTATGTGATTAATTGAGCAAGTTATGAAGAACTTCTCCCTCTTTCTCATCCTCCCTAAAATTCAACAATAACGTTCCTCTTTGTTTCGTCTGTTTACTCCATATTTGTAATGCATCGTATGATAAAATATCGTTTTCAGGTTATTTTTAGATCAAACACTCCTAGTGGAGGAAGTGGCGAAGAAAGACTACCATAAACTTATATACTATATAAGTTACAAAACCACCCATGCATACAACCTAAAAACTGAGGAGTGGCTCTAAAATTCTAATGCGTTGATTAATATAGATATAAACATATAGAGTGAAAATTTTGTACATTTTCATTTTATAGAGCATACACAATTTTCAGTACTGAGGTAAATAAAAGTACTCAAGACTTCAAGAGTATATATGTATCACCATCTATACCATGCTCCCAGGAGCATGTGTTCCCACGTCAATTTCTTGTACCTTTTTGTAATTTTTCTTGTACCAGAGGTACAAGAAAAATGACAAAAGGTACAAGAAATTAAGATGGGAGCACATGCTCTTGGAAGCACCTAATAATTTACCTATATGTAGTGGTTGTTTGGTTCATACATGAATTGAATTTATGTAAGAATCCTCACTTTCCTGTAATTTAATTACCTTATAAAATTCATGTGATTTGGCCTTAACATGTTTGTTTGACATGTAGGAATTTACGATTCCCATGATTTTTAGGGGCATATTAGTATTTTTGTTATATTAAGGTTTGTTCTCCTTACATGATTCCAGTGAGTTTCAGTTCCTTTCAATTCACTCCAGTTCCTTTCAGTTCTCTGCAGTTGTTTCCAATTCCTTCCATCTCTCCAATTCATTCCAGTTCTCTCAAGTTCGTTCCAGTTCTCTCCGGTTTGTTCTAGTTGATTCCATATATTTTTTTAAACTCATTTCAGTTGCTTCCAGTCCTCTCCAGTTCCTTCCAATTGCTTCCTGTTTTCTCCCGTTCCTTTCAGTTCTCTCCATTTCCTTCCAATTCTCTCCAGTTCTTTCCAATTTTCTTCAGTTCTTTCCGGTTCCTTCCTGTTCAGTTCAGTGCGGTTCTGCGAGTTTCAGTTGAAGAGAACAAGGCCTAAATATATTAAGTATGAAATCTACAATTCGTTTATTCTACTAATTAACGTCAATCAAACAACCTTCCAAATTTGCAAATTATGAGCTTTTTCAATTCGTGCATGACTTTATATCAACCAAACAACCACTATGTATGCTCGAATCTTACTTTGCCTGAGTTGGGGCAGTTGGTTCCCTCCATAAGTCATCAATTCAGCCTTGAATTGAATCCTTGTATGTATTCCCCTACAATTGATCAGGCTTTCGTCACCAATAACCAACTTGTAAGAAAAGAACTAGATTAAGTGGTTAAAGCTCTTTTGCCTACTCATGAGATTGGGTTTTCGATACTTATCAGTAATTTTGTGCGCACATTTCAGGAGCCAAAGAAAAAAAAAACAATCACCAACTTGTACTTCAGTCGAATCCTAAAATCCATGTTCCCTCTAATAAAAATCTACCAAATTAAGAAAAAGAACAATTAAATTACATTATCCCCATGAACTGGAGTAGTTATACCTTTACAAAAATATGAGCCCAAGCTATAACAACATTCGCTCTCCTTTTTTTCGTTTATATTTGTGTTACCATTATCCTGTTTATTGTGAATTCAAGTTGAGTAGAATCATTAGGACATCATTAGGGCAACAAAGCTATCTTTTTACATTCACACGGTCTCCAATATGAAACATCTAGTTTAACAAGAACATCTTCGTATGAAGGGAGACATAATATGACATACAAGAATCAAACACGACATCTTTGAATCTAACATAGTCCAAATACTACCTATTTTTAGGAGGTTTTGTGGCAATTTCGTGAAAATAGCTACATAAATGTAATTTCGCGAGCCCTTTCCTCCTCATTCTCAACCTCACACTTCATTTTGCGCTTACCTTAGGCCCTGTTCTCTTCACCTAAATTCCAGTGAGTTTCCAAGTCCTTTTCAGTTGCTTCAAGTTATCTCCAATTCCTTCCTATTATCTTCAATTCCTCCAAGTTTTATTTAGTTCCTTCCAGTTAATTCTTTTGATTTTTTCAACTCAATTCAATTCCTTCTCGTTTTTTCCAGTTCTCTTAGTTCTTTACAGTTCCCTCCAATCCTTTTCAGTTTTCTCCTATTTCTTCCCCTTCCTTACCATTCACTTCAATACAATTACGCGAGTTTCAGTCAAAGACAACAAGTCCTTACACTGTGTGTATGTAACACTTGTGTTCTTTTAAGTGACTGATATATAAAGCAGAAGAAAAACTCAACTCCATAAAAAGAGAATGAAGAGCATAAGATCATGTCATCGAATCTCCACACTCCTCCGCACAACCCACCACCACCACCACCACCACCACCTCCTCTCCTCCTCACTTGCTCGCAATTTGACCCATGCCACCAAACCCACCTCATTTCTACCTCCAACCTTTCTCCAACACCACTTTTTACCCAAACACTTTTACTCTGAAACGCCGAAACCCAATACTAGAACTTGCTGGAACTGCCACTCTGGCCCCACCTCGGACCTTTTTCTCGTTTGTGATTCTTGCCGCTGTGTTCAACCCCTTGATCCTTCTGTTGACTACTTCCGGCTTTTCGGCTTGTAAAATACTCTGTATATTTGTTAATCATTTGTTCTGTGTTGTGTTGTGCTGTATTATATTTGTTTCCATTAGATGGATATGATAAAAGTAGACGAGCTTCAT
>CAAKMY010085003.1:32675-49383 GCA_901111285.1 Corrigiola litoralis | reverse complement strand
ATTGGTTGGAATGGAGGGAGTACATTTTTCCAATTGCCAATCTGTTGGGCGATGAGAGAAAAGAAATACTACTAGATAAACATCTAATTATGTAGGATTGCATCTTATTGAATGAAATTTTGCTGATTTTTGACTGGATGCTTGATTAATGTAGAGACATCACCCGTTTTAAAAGTTTATCTTAGTGTGGCAACTATAGCATTCTGAAGAAAGTGCCTAATTGGTCAGTCCTAGACCACCGCACAACATAAATTTCTACCGTGGCCTGACTGATTTTTTTTTTTTCACTCTAACTGTTTCATTATTGTTGTTATTAAATCTGTGTCAAGGTTGATCAGCAGATTATGTAACCTCTCAATTGATTGATTTCTGATTTGTTGTCTTTTTCTTCTGATTGTGCAAAATTCCAGGAAAAACATCGAAGGTAACAATTTATTGAAGGTCCCTTGCTTCTTAGTCACAGAATGTATCGTATTTCTCTCTTTCCATTGTCCGTTCTTTTATTCTTGCTCAAATTTCAGAGATTTGTACTTGTCACATTAGGAATAATGAAATTATTCTTGAAAGACAAGCTGTGGAATCTTGAATGTCTTGTAACATTTCCATGAATATACAATGATGTGCTCCATGGATCTCATATATTCAATCCATACTCGAAATGTTTGTTTCTTGTTTCAACATAAAGAGTTTAGCGGGATAGGTGTTCCAAAGTTGCCAAAGTTAAAAGTGATTCTGAAATTGCCTAAATTATCTTTTAATTTTTGTCTGTTCTCCTCTTCCTTCTTCAATGTCTTCGTGCCTCACTCGTACACATTTGGACCTCCATGTTTTTCCATCTGGAATTGTCTGTTCCATATGCTTACTTTTCGTTCGGTTACTGTCCTTACTTCTTACTATCCCCTTCCTTTCATCCTCTTGGTCCGCCAGATTTTCTGATCCACTGGGTTGTGCAGGTTCCAAAAAACTTGCTTCTTAATATACTTGGTAAAGGTCGTGTGATGGGGTTTGTCATTCGAGAGCTAGTTACCTCAGCTGTGGCAAATTACGTGGAGGAGGCAAGTGACGAGAACTAATTTTATGCAGTTGATTTCATAGCCTTCACTAATGTCTTCTTCTATTTACAGGAGAAACTTAATGTGAGGGATAATACGATCAACACGACGCAAACAGAAGATGAACTTAAACAATCTTTCCTGCCTGGAAATGCATTCGGCTTCAATGTTGAATTAGAACTTGTTAATGAAGAAAACGAGACGGCTAGCACTGACTCTGAACAATAGCACATGGATGTACTCTGTTAAAACCACTAGTTCATTTTACTGCATTCAGACATCCATATTGGAAAGAAGCAAAGAATATATAGAATACTACCTTTCATATATATGGTCACGAATATATAGAATACTCAAGCACAAACAAAAGTCTGTTGAGTTTTCCTTGGACAGACAGCAATATTAAGCGTCTGCTCCATACTTTGGTCAAAAGTCAGATGTAACACGGCTCTGCGACAGACTTAATGTGATCTCTGTTTGTAAAACTTATGCATATAAGAGATGCTAAAAGACATTACCACCTCTCATCTTTTTCTCTTATACAGCTCATTTTCACCGACTCCTCACCAAAGCCCACATCTGTCTATACCGACATCACCACGGGTGAATAGGGCTGCTCAAAAGTGGTTTGGACCAGAGTGAATGTACAGCACCAAATCTATGCAGCCCGGTTTTCTCGCCTCTGCAAATCCAAAAATCCAGTCTCAATGGATGATTACCATTCACATAAAATTATGTCCATTCATATTATAACTTTTACTTAGTATTCATAATTACCATTCACATTATTTTTTCCTTCATTTTTAAGAAAAAGAATTAAAACATCTTGTTTTCTATGGCATGTGCGTGTATAAGACTCCGACCATACATATACTATCATAATATATATTTGATAGCTCACCCTCATTTTTTAAAAGCTCACAGGGTCTGCCAATAATATACACTAATTGGACAGTGTTACCCAAGTTTTACAATTATTTTACTGATGGACTTCAACTAAAGAATACAAATAAAAACAATTATGTGACTGATGAACTAAATAGAAAGTAGTGTACTTCAAACAAAAAAAAAAGAAAGTAATGAAATTCTCTGGCGTGACCCTTACTGCCTGTCGAACCCGAAATCTCAAATGTGTTCTACTGTTTGGCCCCTTTGTTTTGACCTACTTTTGATTTTCAAGGAGGTGAAATCATCCACGGACTAGGTCTATTAAAAAAAGAATGCTTGAAGATCACAAAGCATCCAGATGTTGACATGGATTTTGCTTCAACAACTTTTCAATGTATAAAAATCAGCTTTTTTTTTTTTTTGAAGCTCATTAGATCAACCAATGATGTGGATGTACAATTGGAACAGTGACCTTAGGAGGACTGGCAAAAATGTCTATATACAATGGGGACAGAACCAATAGACAGAAAGAAATCAAGTATACACGCCCACTAACTCCTCTTCTAGAACTTGCCTACTTCACAGCAGCTTCAAACAAACCACATTGATGATTAGTCATTGTTTCTCAAGCTTCTTCCATAGGTTGGTCGCCCTTCTGACGATAGGATCTGCGGAACAACCTTCTGCATACGCACTTATTGCTTTCAACAAACTCTTGAATTTCTCTCCGTTGTCCTGTGTTTATAAATCATAGATTAGGACATTCGGCTACAAAGATAATACATACAATCTGTTTTAGACACAAATATGTCTCTTGGTATGTATATTTCCCTGCTAATGGATTCATTTAATCTCATGGGGGGAAATGACTAAACTGTCCACATATAAAATGGCCGAAAGAACAATTATTTGAAGATTACTAAAAGCAGAGCAAGTAAAACTATATCCTACAAATTTGTCCTTCAGTGTCATAGGAGTATATGACAATACTTAGGAGACAAGTCTAACATTACATGCTTATACACGTCCAATGGGCCCAGCATTATACAGAACACAAAATTCAAACATGACCCATTAAGGTACAGTGATCACCAGTAGCAACCACCTAATGGGATAAGGTTTTACTTGTTTGCCAAGTAACTCAATGAAGCAAAAAGGTAGTATTCCGCTGAGATATCATACAAACCTCTGGCTCGTGAAATATAAGATCCTTTGTCGCAAATGGCACAAGGTAAGAAGGAAGATCAGAGCGTAGCATTGCCTGCAAGAGTTTAGTGTGTCAGCATAGGCACGGGAATATCACCATGTAATAGCATATGCACTATGTCATACGCAATCAAAACACTGCATGAATGAGCATCTATCTATGGTTTTGTTATCTGTAGTCTTTTAGCATAATCTGCCAGTTACTAAAATAGAATTTAAATATGGAATACTTTAAATGTTATACTCCCAAGGATACTGTGCATCAATAAAACATTACCCTCTATTGTTGCATAACATTAGAAAAACTATTTTTGCAGAACCATAAATTGAACCTACGGGTAGCATTCAGCAACTCAACAAAGCTGATACACACAGAACTTCTCGAGACTCTCAGGAAACAATACAGGAACAGCAGATGTTGTGCTAGGCTCATTTGCAGCGTTTTGGGGACAAACAAAATGATGTTCAGTTTCCAAGTCTCCTGCCCCTCCCCCTCCCCCGACACTCAAACAAAAATAAAGAAGGAATTGAGAGAGACAAACCATTAAATTTAATGCGGTTTTCAATAGTTTTTTTTCATATCCAATATGTTAAATAAAAGATATAGAGGCAACTCATCATCAAATAAAAATGAAAGGACGAAATCTCCAGAAAAGAAGCTACTGAAATGAAAGGTGAAGATGGACTTGGATAATTAGGATTACCAATTCTTTGCTCAGGCGAGCCTGATCAGCATTTGCTATCAATGCCTACAGAGGAAAAGACAAGAACAGAAAACAACCTCTTAACACCAGAACCACCTCCAGAACAGAAAAAAATAAATGTTCATGGCACATCAGTGATCAGAATGTAAGTAACATGAGGCCAATATGCTTACTGATTTCTGAAGGACCAGCCAGCTCATAACTACACAGAGATTGTGCTCACATTGTGGGTGTCTACAAGAATAGTTTCACCGCAAAACCCACTGAAGGAGATACTTCTTATAGCAATCTGTCCACTTGCAAAATTTTATTTTGGCCCATCTCCAACATTTATTTTTGTGGACCGGCTAAGCCAAATTTCTAAACAATGTTGTACTGAAGACAACAATATCTCAATCTAGTTGGCAGGAATTACTAAAGACAGCATGGAGAAACCTAAAACATCTTGTAATTACCACTTTAAACCATATTAAAAGGTCTTGATTGACAATTGTGTTGTGGATGGCAGCATCAAAGCCCACATACTGCTATAGAGATGGGTTGGTTTATTTTGGGCCAGGGGCGGATCCAAGATTTGAAATAGGGGGTAGCAATTATATTATTTTTGCTAAAAATTTCTACCTTTTCTACCTTTTCCTATCAAATTTTATATATTTGGGGTCGCGTTTGCTACCTCTCGCAACTTATTAGCTCCGCCACTGTTGATTGATTGTGGCAGTTATCTAACCTTGGGTTTACTTTTATCCTACCATAATGCATTATTCTCAATTGGTGGGAGAAAAAGGGAATTCTTTTGTAGATATCATTAAAGAAACATGTCAATGACAGAAGTATGCACAGGTTCTGACCAATTGAGAATTTGAAATTGTTAATTACGGAGTATTAGCCAATCCTCTACCTTACTTATTCAGCATGGCTAGGGGAAACCTTTAGTGTATTTTCATAACAATTCTTAGGTTTATTTACCTAAAAGATCCAAAATCCTAGCCTTGACAAGTCAACATTAATCCTAGAACACAAATTCTTAGAAAAGACCGCCTACTGTTATAAACGTAGACAAGCTCCTTGCAAGATGAAGCAACACAAGTTTTCTGCAACCAAAGCAAAAATTTGTATCCCTTTATTGGCCAGCATGGCTCCGTCTACTTTTACGATAAGAGTAGACGGTCTCTCCCAAGACTTTCTGATACTAGAATAAGACCAAGATCTACAAATAATCAATACAACAAAAGATAAATGGTACTCCTTAACAAATCAGGAACAGTATCTGATATTCCATTTCTAGAATTTTAATAGCTGCCAGAGGCTCCAAACCCTTTCTCTTGCTCATATGCTGTCTCCCCTCATTAATACATCAAGCTAACATGCAGATAATAAATGCAACTGATACACAGTGGGGATTGCAAGATAGGAGTTTAGAATCAAGGGACAATGCAAACAAATTTATCTTCTATTACACCGCTACCAGGCAGTCCAAATACATGGAGGAGTGACTGCTATAGTGCTTATGAAAGACTGCTTAATCACCTACCCACTAAAAAAATGTCATGACTTAACCCAGCCAATCAGCACAAAAAAATCAGAATAAAATTGCCTTTAGTTGAACAACAGTAGCAGTTAAAACATAACAGTTGTACCTCACGTATATGTTGTTGCTGAACTTTATCAAGGTTAGACAATAGTTCTTCCAGAGAACCGAATTCTGTTATCAACCGAACAGCATGGACATCTCCAACTCCTGTTACTCCTGAATGAATTGAGAAGTTCCATCAAACTATCAGAACATCGGTCTATAAACCAACATCAATAAGCAACTCAGCCTCTCTTTGGGGTTTTGGAAAGGGGGAGAAGATTGCATAATATTACAACAAACCTGGAATGTTATCACTTTTGTCACCAACAAGTGCAACAACATCAACAAACTGAGAAGGATTTAGAGATCCGTATTTCTGGGCGAAATCCTCTAGGCCAAATGATTTCATCCTGCAAAGAGTGAAATTACCAACCAGTGCCAGAAAAATCAAAGGACAGTGAAAAAAATAGAAAAGTAGATTTCAGTTTTCCATCCACAACATCATTGGGCAGCCAATAATAAAAAGTTAACAAAAGCCATCATTCCTTGATCACGATTCCATTACTAGAATCAATTTGAACTCCAGTGAAGTAGAATACATTGTTAGAGTCCCAAAGTGTTTCGAGTCTAAAACCTAAACACCACACTTAAAATATAGAAGCCTGAAGTTGAGAGTTAACATATGCTCACAAGACACCAAAGAGACCCGCTAGCTATGTTTGAAGAAAAAGGGATACCTATTCATTCAAGGTATTAAATTGGGCTGTAGACTAGGATAAAGGATACGGCAAGTACTGTCCTATCAATCTCAGGTAACAGCAGGGGATCTACTATCTATCTTTCTCTTTATATGCTTATAAAGGAGTTCATGAGGACAATACAGAAGTACATGCCTCAGTCCAAGTTCCAAGCCACGTGGCCTGTAACATTGACTTGATTCTTGAGAAAAAGAAAAATGCTTATAAAGGTGCGCATGACTCTATCTATAGACAACGAAATTCATAAATCAAAATAAGAATTTCCATCCCTAATTAACTAGCAAAAACATTCAGAATCTTTCTTTCATATTCCATGAAGAGATAAAAAGAAATGATCACCAGAAGAACACAACTTCAATGAAGAACAAATGAAATGCATGGTCAACAGCAAAGCAAAGCAGAGGTAACAAGGATGTAGCAACGAAGTATACAAGGTGAATAACTACAATACTAACTCATCTCCAGTTGAAGCAAGTCGTAACAAACGTAAGGAAGGTGACAGGATCTGGAAGAAATCTTTATCTGGTGAGACAACTCGAACCTGTATTAAGATTAGTATAGGGTGTTAAAAATAAAAGATTTGAAATGAGTGGAAAAGATTTATGCTAACATCAGAGCAAACCAACCAATGCAACATATGACTTCGAGTATTTTGGAAAGTTCTGACTTCCAAATATATGAAGAAAATCCATTTTAAACTCCATTAGTTTATACAACCTTGAAACCATCCTCCACACTCCTTAATGCAAGAGTCCCTATAACATCGTCAGCTTCAACACCTGGCACCTGAATTCTAAATCAAAGAACACGTAAGTCACCATGAAGGGAATATCAACAATCATGTACAAGTATGACTGCATTATGACTTGATCACCTCAATTACTTCAATTGACATAGCCTTGATGGATGCTTTCAGATATTGGAGCCCTTGAACCACAGTATCAGGTGTCGGACCACGGTTGCTCTTATATGCTGGATACCTGATGTGGCGAAAATTTATGCCTTCACAAGAAGTACAATAATGATATCAGTCTACACTATAAATTTTAAATATCAAAGTTCTAAGCAGATTCATACAGCCAAATATTGCAGTAACTGGGGGATAACTGACTTAACAATATGACAGCTAAAGAACAGGTCGTTCTAAGTTCTAGCTACACCAACAAGCTTAAAGGACGTGAAAGGGACACTAACACCATAATTCAACAATAAAAAACAGCAAAGTTGAGTCAATTACAGGTGATCGTCGCTTGAGACAACAAAGAGATTAAGGGAAACATCTCAAAGATGTAGAGCCTGTGTCAAGGACAAAACTAGGTTGTTATGGGGCCACAGTAAGAGAATTCATGGAGCATTATTTGGTCAGAAGAATAATAAATGATAGTTTCCCTAACTGATAATTGAGCTACTTGCCATACACAGTCTACTCCTCTGCTTGCTAAGCTATTAATCTCAATACTTATGTGTTAATAAAATCAAAATGTAAAGGGGTTGACTGTTGTACTGGTTTATGTGTGTTGTGTTTCTACAAAACTCGTGGTAGTGATTAGTGGTTAGGAGCCTCCGTCTTTTCACGGACGTATCTCATCCTTTATATTTCCTACGGGGCGAGTTCCTTATTTGACCTCTTTATGGGCCAAGGCAGCAGGGTTTATTTAGAATATCCCTATCACTATCTTACAAGAAAATTGGGACAACTTGTAATTAGCCTACTTGAGAAGATGTCTTATCCTCCTCCTTTGTATTATTCTTGACTATTAGATTTAATTTTCTTCTGATCTTTTAGAAGTATAAAACAGCGGCTATGAGTCCACCAAGTTCTCCCTGAGGAAACTTGGGAAGCATTCAGGACATATTACATCCTTGGTGTCATCATATACTATACCATAATATCTAATTATTACTTATTTACAACAAATAAAAAAAAGTACAGATTCCTCTCCCTCAATGTACTGAAGTCTGAAACATCTAAGGAACAAGGTGAAAGTCTAAATCTCATACTTCACCCAACCACCCTGTATCCTCAAAATCATAAAACACAAGAAGCAAGTCAATCTTAGTGATGTTCAAACTTCCAACAACAAGAAAGGCTCACTGAAAGGGACCTCCTGTTACCACGTTAAATCAATGTTTCTAATCCCATCCTCAAATACTCTTTCTCTAAGCAATATCCACATTTACACCTGGCAAGCGGGTCCTTGAGGTCAGGTATGTTTGGTTTGGGTATGTTCAGGTCTGTTTTTGCTTTTAGGTTTTTTAGGTTCGGAACAGGATTTTCAGTAACGGTTTAGATTCAAGTATGTGTCGATAAGTTACTTGTGGAGTTTTAGTAATAGACAACATAATTTGTACTCCCTCCATTTCAGTATTTTGTTCTCATTTCATTTTGCACAAATTTTAAGAAAAGAGCACATATTAAATGGGGGACATTGGATGTGCAAGTGGATGGGTCAAAATAAATGGGGACGGATGTGCAAGTGGATGGGCTTAAAAAGGAAATGGGAATAAAATACTGAACATGCTTAGAATGGAAATGGGAACAAAATACTAGAATGGAGGGAATATCATATTCGGTTCAAGTCTGGTCATTTCTATTTCGGCCGGTTACCTTCTCGGCTCAAAATTTGGTTCCCTTCTTTAAGTTAAAACTGGGTACCCTCTTCAGATAAAATAAAATAAAATAAAATAAAAAAAGAAAGAAAAGAGGCATCGGGTCGGGTATCTAGTAATAGGCATTGTTTTGACCAGGAAAAAATGGCTATTCCAAATCAAAACAGGACTTTTATTAAAGCACTCCAACAAGGGCCTTTTGTCAGTCCCCTCAACAGATAAACAAACCCCTATAAAGAGGAGAATCTCATCAGCCAGTCTTTCCTTCTCCCTAGTTACCTTACTCAACCTTCAATCCTCAAAGTTCTTCCCTACCTAGCAGAGCTGGAAACTAGTATGTTCTCCCTTGGCCGAATTGGGTTTCATCTCCTACCTCTTCTCCTTCTTTCCTTTCAGAATTCAGACTAAGGACGTAGCGGGCATAAATGTTCATAAACTACTGAGGAAAACAGGCATGAAGAAATCTAGTCATAGTTCTCCATCCAGCCTTCCTTTCAAGATATAAAAAGGCACTATATCTACCAGCGAGAAAACATGAACAACCCCCTGGAAAATATTTCTAACCGGTATAAGCAAGAATCTTACTCTACATTCGTCCATAATTGGATATTCAGCAAATGTCACAACAAACTGCAACTTCAGTTTTGTAACAATCCACAATCAACAAACTAGCATTTTGCACCTTGTCATTGCTACTAGTCCTCAGAAGAGTCTCCGTCTTTTTACTCCTAATCAACGAGCACCTAGATATCCATTAAAAATGCAAACTAATGCCAGAGAACAGAGCAACTTGACACAGTATAAGCATGCACAAGAGAGGTGCCAACACAACCTGCAGGCCTAATGCGTAGATGGGGCGAAAGGGTTACATCAGAATGCATTCAACTTACGAAGGCCCAGACAATGAGAATGACATAGAAAAAAATATTGAAACAAAATTTGAGTTCTATCTTTAATTAATAATACTATTTCACAACTCCCGATATAATAAAAAGAAAAAGAATACAAATAAAGAGAGAGAAGAAAGAAACAAAAGGCAAAATGTTCCTAATAGAGTTACGAAGTCCAAACACCAAGGGATCTAGCCCAAAAAATTAAGGAAGAAAACTTCATGACTCAACTGGAATTTTGGAGAAGCTTTCTTAATTAAAGCCCTCTTCTCTCAACGTCTACCCTAACGGACAAGTGACCATCAAGCAAGTATATGAAGGGCTTGTGGGTTTCAGTTGACCCATGCACCACCTACTGGGTCGATGGAAAAAAATCCAATAGCACCATTGAGCACCAAGGCATAATTCTTTTTTGCATGTACAAGATTTAAAACATTGGGGCCACTCCCGCACTTAAGCAACATTTTGACGTCCAGGTTAGGAAGAGCCAGAAGTACTACCATGTAGCAATCTATGGCTTGTACATGCTGCATGTACCCTCAGTGCGTATCAATCTTCTTTATGTATCGATGTCTCTTATAAATACCGTTTTGTTATATTTTAGAGAAGTACTTGTCTCACTAGCAGCTAGCCCCACTGCCATTGCTCCAAACCTGACCAGAACTAGAAATTCTAATTCCATGACATATCTTGGGTTCACTTTAATTGATTGCAAGACACTTGACCATGTTTTTTATAAGCAAAAATGATGTATACTGATGAGACACATAGTGGTGACACATCAAACTACCAAGATACTTAAACTATTCCCCTCTCCATCATTATTTCATTCCCCTCCATTATCCTCCCTTGTGGATTGCGACACCAGAGAAAAAAGTAGAAAGCTATACAAACCAAAAACATACCTTTGAACTTTACATTTTCATTTGAAGAATTAGAAGGGTCACGAAATGAGTTTCCTGAAATGAGAAAGGTTTTCTAGGTAAGAATGTTTGCATCCAAACCACCTTAGAATCAGCAAGATACTCCCGGTGCCAAAGGCTAAAGGCTAAAATACAAGGAGTTAAGTCAAAATGATTTTATCATTCAAATGAAACCTCTGTTATTTATCATCTTTCAGACACACATACAAAGTTTTAAAACACAAGCCTGTAACAGATTTGTAAGTTGTGCTGAAATTGCACATTGATGTAACTGTGTCCATCACATAAGATAAAATAATAGAAAGGAAATCCCCCTCTTGTACACTCGAGAATACTCACTGATAAAACTTGGCAGTGAAATATAGGAGTTGTAGATAGGGTATAAAAACAACCAAGTTCATTTAGCTCCTATTGAATTCAACTAGAAGGAGCACCAATACCTAATACTTCATCACCCAAAATCATTATCCACACAGGTTTTTAAATTATATCTACTAGCTTGACCTATCTTCTTCCTCTCTCTGTTTTCGCTCCCCACCACACAATAGCATCGCAATCCCTTCCTGCCTTGGGAAAAGATCAACACACCTGAAACTTCTGCACCTTATGAGTTTTTCTTTAGAGAAAAAAAAAAGGCGTCGACTGTATAAGTCCATAAACCTTTTGTTTGATTGAAACGATTTATTGAGATCCTCAAGAAGCATGCATACTCCAAGCAAAAGAGATCGCCGTCCTCAAGCACTTTTGACATTAGCATCACAGCATTTAAGAGTATGTGTATTTAACGAGCCCTTCCAGAAAGAAATTAGACACTTAGCATTAAGGAATAAACTGGTGCTCATCTAGGAAAGCAACTCAATATGTAACTGCAAGGCGAAATAAAGTTCTATAGAACATGATATTCATGAAAACACACTATCCCAGAGGATGATTTCCTAACATATTCCAGATAGTCAACCTTCTCATAACCAGCCAAATTCCAAATTACTAAATAGCTAAGCTATTCTATCCTCACTTATATTGTATCACCATGCCATTTTCAGTAATCACCTAAAGTCAAACTGTAATACTGCATTAGACAATGTGAAGACCATGAAGCACTAGCAAGGAAGGTATCTCTTGGCAGAATCTATAAATTACCATGTGTTTCCATAAGAACTGAAGCCTGCTAATATTTACTGATTGACAATACCCAAGTAGATTTCAGATGGTTATAGCATGGTCAAGGACTACAAAATTTTACATGACCACATAAACCAAATATTTTTAGCAGAACATTTAAGTAAAAAGGTAAGAATAGAAAAGCAGAAGAACTTTGCTCACGCTTGCACAAGGACAAAATACCAATTCACCAGAAGACACAGTAAATGCATAACTGGAAAACTCACCGATATGGTCAAATACCACCTGCAAAAAAAATTATGCAACATATGAGAGGCGTGTAGCAGGGGATAACCCACAGACAAGTAATGAAATGTCAATAAAATCTACGTCCTACAAGCTTACTAGACTCCTGTAACTTATTTGTACAGATAACAACGATAAAAAATTTCTCATTCTAGAAACAACTTCCATATGAAGATCAGTTCATCTTATTTTGAAAAAAAAAAAAAACACTGCCTTGAGCATGGAACCTAAGATGGTAGAGAGACCGGTAACTCAACAAAAAGTATTTTAGAGCCTAGTATAAGCCAAGTCCATACTAAGGCAGCATCTCAGTCCCATTGACAGGAAGATACAGGCATCTATGCTTTAGACTGTCTCCTAATATCCTCCGGTAAAAGCATTTCTAAGAATCAATGTCAGAGCAAGCAAATGTTTGTGTTAGACATAGAGAGTATGCAAGAACGGACAATGTAACATAACCCTCCTCCACTGCATCAAATTCTTCTTCAACAGAAAGGACATAGTAATAAAATATCTTTAGGAGACAACCATAAAACAAGAAACAGTTGCAACCATAGTCACTGTGACCGATAAATTATATCATCGATTCGACACGATTAGCTGCAATCATCTCCTTGTATGACGATTTTTCAACAGCATCCCAAACGATGGAAACGTCAAGATTAATATCAACTTCTTTTCTCCATTTTTTACTAAAAATTGTATTCACTTCCAAGATCATCTGTCAACCCACCCCCTGCCCTATAGAAGAGATCATCGCTACATAACAAATACATTGAATCTGAGATTATGGTCATGAACAATAGCAAATGTTCGCTTTGTAATCTGTACTGCAGTTGCAGTACAGTTCTTTCTGTACCTTTTGCAACTTTATAATCCTCGATTTCTCCATATTGATCCATACATCCTTTAATCTATCTATACATCATTATACAACGTTGGTGGTGTAAAACTGCAGAATAGATAATTGCTAACGGAAGACAATGCTCTACTAGAAACAGCGTAGAAGCAACTACTTACATGATGGATAAGCCTATTAATTTGCAGTCATGGTGGTGACAACTATAGAGTGCAATTTCAAAAGTATCATATGCCTTGAACTGAAGAGAAGTATATAAGCTACTGAGTAATTTAGAGAGCTTAAACAGATTTCACAGTGAATGAGACAAAAAGAGGTCATCCACTGAGCAGGGATGATGAGACTGAAAGGCAGAAAGAGAGGAAGAACGTGCATGTTATGAATATCAGAAGTTGAAATTGATAGTTTGATTTAAATATTATGGACGTGATGCGCTCTTCTCCCCTTCCCATCTTCTCAAACACTCTCAACTGAATATAATATCCATCAGATAGGTCAAAAAATGCGAGAGGGCTCGACTTCGTAATAGAAACTGCGGCCGTACTTCCAAGTAATATCATAAGTGGGTTCCAAATTAAGATCATTGCTCTTTCACCTATTTGGTCATGAACTCTAGTTTCTAACATTCTTAAAGTCTATGTATCCTATTCCCAAAATTATAAATGTAGCTCCATAAATGACCAAAACTCCAACCTAAAGTGTCAAAACTAAGTGAACAAAACATAAGCTGGAGAGAAAAGAAGGAATCTACGTTATCGTTTGAGCGAAATTATATTTTGCAAGTAGTATCACATCTAAACTTACTTGAAAAAACTGTTTTTATTTGACATGGGATAGAAAGCTTCATTCAAAGGACACTAATAAGCTTTATATCACAAACTCAAACAGATTAAAACAAAGGAAAAGCAGCGATAAAACTCAATGCAAATGGATGAAAATAATGTAAAAATACTTACTGCTACATGTGAAGGATTTAGCTCCAGTACATTGATTATCTACACAAGAGATGAAAAGCTAGTTAATACAGATTGTTAGAAATGAGAAAGACCAAACAGCCACTCCTAAATACCATCGAACAGAGAGGCACCACATGAAGCAAAGTCTTAAAAAATTATTAATCAGTAGAGAAAATAATAATAATCATGATGATGATGATGATGCTCCTGGTCGTGAAGATAATTAATACAGAGAAAGGACATTCTGAAGCAAAAGCATGTAAATGGTTAAGTTGGAGAAAAAAGTGAACAATGTTATTTATAAATAAATTGAAGGAAACACTGCTTCAGCCATAAAATGTGAATTGGGGGAAGAAAAGAAAAAAACAGAAAAGAAAAATAGGCTTACAAGAGATAAAGCTGTGAATATTGTCATAACCCAGTCTCCGTTACCATCAGCATGCGTAAGATAGCCATGGTGCAATTTTGCTAGGCACAACATAAAATAAAAATTATCTCAGAATCGGACATCTAGTAAAAAAAAGTATATTTATAGACAAAAGAAAGATCGTCGCCAGTAAAGCAGACTAAAGCTTAGTGGCTATATATATGCTAGAAACGATTAACAGATCCAAGTGAATAGTGGAGATGATTAGCTAAAAGCAGATCTAAGTGAAGCAGTATATTTGGCACACAAACATAGATCTTCTATCTTAATAAATAGCATCAGCCTAGAAAATGGGAATATAAAATACAGAACGTTGAATATTGGAGACGAGAAATTCAGCAGATGCAGGAGAAGCTCCTAAATTGAAAGTATAAACTCACGAAACATTGAAACTGCAGCTCGTCTTCTTTGTAATTCGCACTGCCATACAGGTATGGCTTTATAACTATAGCTCTTGCACTTCCTGGTTAACAGTGCATTAGACCAGGATCTTCTTTGGTAGGTTGCAGGACTGTCATAATTAACTGAACATAGAGCACGCATTGTATTCTTGTTAAGGAGTACAAGGGAATCCCGCAATGCACTAAATCCAGAAGAAACACTTTCTTAAGCCAAGGGTTTCGAGCTTACAAGCTTTGTAAGGCATGGTAGCTGCACAATATGATCTACGGACAGGAATCTGCTGATCATATAAATCACGAAGCTTGACTATAAAAAGACCAGTCTTCGCTAATCCACCTTAAGGGTTTTTGTAGATTAAATTTCGATGGTTCTTCTATCAACGATCATGGAGCACAAGAAACTAATTTAACGTGATCATATGGGAAGTAGTTACTACAATAATTTAGGCATCTCTTAAACTTTTGTCGTAAATCTTGGGCTCTAATGAATGGTGTCTGTCAAGCTATGCAACTGGGTGTCCATAACCTCATAGTTGAAGGCCACAACAAGGTCGTGCTTTACATTCTCACTAGAAAATACTCTTGCCCTGGAAATGACACACTAGAAGTTGACATACCCGCATGCTTAGTCAGTTTACTTCAGTCAAAAAAGAATAAGACATGTTTCCAGGAGGAATATAGAAAAGCATCAGGCTTTCTATAGTCATTTAGCATGCTTGTAGGAGCTTAGGTATTCCACCCAAGAAGATATTCCCAAACCTTGCATTTTAGTATTATAAGAGAAAAGGATAAGCGATCATCTAAGGTGCTTTGATTCTGGCAACATAGGCTGGGGAAACACAGAAAGATGTAAACACTAAACTGCCCAGATATAGTGAGGCCTACGGCTCTCTTGTTATTGGCATGTTTTCTAGCATAATATGAGGTCAATAAATTCAATATAAACAACACGGAGAACCGGTATGCTACTATGTCAAGGGAGATCCTAAAGGAAATTAATACACATTTTGACAGGAAACTGCAGAAGCTTAAGTCAAAAGAACTTTTTTGTGTAGTGTAGTGAACAACTCAGTAGAACTGAAGAATACCAAGCTGTGAAAAACTTTTCAAGAAATAGTTACATTAGAAATTCTGAGAAAATTAGCCTACAGAATCAGAAGTTGTCAAGATGGCGAGGAAGCTAAAACATAAGATTTTAAATTTTAGACCTTCCCTCCTAAGCCAATTCTCGAACCAGCAATCTCAGCAAGATATTATTAACATTTCACATACAGACAAATCATGAATGAAGTCTTTGATGTTCATACAGAGTGCTGCAGTATTGAGGCCCTTATTCTGTAAATTTAATAAAATCCTACAAATGAGATCAGGACAGCATACAAGAATGCATTTTTTTTTGTACATTGAAACATATGCGTGTGTAAAAGTTACCTAAGAGCTTGTAATATGCTCTGTAGATGATAGCTGTCCCATCGATGAGCATTACTCTACCATTTGAAGGAGCTTTACTTACTGCTGCGCTGGAATTGATAGGATGAGGAAATACTTGTTGTCCTAGGCCTTCTGCCCTTTCCACCGAAATCTCCATATCTCTACCAGAAGAGGCACAGGGCAATCTAGCAACATCTCTTTCAGAACTGTACGACAATCTGGAAAAAGCCTGAAAAGAATAATTCATGCAGTTGGATTTACTAGTTTCTACAAAAGAGTGAAACAAACGATAAGAATTAGTAATAGGAAATTAGCAATACATGATCATATTAATAACACAACAACGTCAAAACCTTAGTGCCAAATTGATTTGGGGTCAGCTAACATGAATCGCCATTAGGAACGGTCAAATTTTTAAAAATATACTATCATAAAAGGAAGAAGTTTTAGGGCTCGTTCGGTATCACTGCAGTTTGCAGTTTTTGGTTTTTAGTTTCCAATGATTTTATATACAAATTTAAATAACTAACTAAAAATTTGTTGTCTGTATAAATGTTATATCAAAAATGACAACTGATAACTAAAAATTGCAAACCACTTCTGGTTTTCAGAAACTGGATCTT
>CAAKMY010085003.1:0-27259 GCA_901111285.1 Corrigiola litoralis | reverse complement strand
AAAGTTACAATCTCTACCACACAATCTTAAAGGGTTAGGAGGAGAGAAATAAAGCTTGTTTGGCGAAGAGTTTTGGTTCTCGTGGCTAGTCCTCGAAGCACAAGTGTATATGATGCCTCACCGCCATGGGTGATGATATAGCGTTACTAGAGTACTAGGCATACTCTCAATAGTATCGTATGAACTTTACTTAAGCAAGTTTAGTTCGTTAAGGATAAGCACACATGTATCATGGTTTAGATATACCTAGTCTTTGGGCCCAGCGATGTTCGAGTTGTTGTAAAAAAAATATTGTTAGTTTTTGATTTTATTTTCCAGTAATTAAATCTTCTAAAAAAAGATTTACGATTTTATGTTAGTTTTCAACATAAATGATTAAAATTTTGAGAAAATCAAAGATATTATTAACGTAATTTGAGGTCAATTAAAATATATTCTATCATTTATGAACAATGTTAAATGACAATTAAGATATTCTAAGTGTGCCTAAATAATAAATGCATGATGACATGGCGTAATGTGGTGACATGATGACATGGCGCAATACCGTGATAATAACGACTTTTAACAATACTAGCTAGTATTCACACCCGGCGTTGCCCGGGCCACATAATTTTTTTTAAGAATTAAATATTAGATAAATGACAAAATTTGGTTTTTCTTGTGAAATTTTAAGAAGAATTTAGTGGCAAGAGAGTTTTTAAGAATTAAGAAGAATTTAGTGGCAACAGGTGCGATACATCCCTTTGGTAGTGTTGATACAACATAAACAGCTCTCTCAATCGATACATATGATGTTGCAACTAGAAATAGTAAGCATGATCATAACTAGAAAACAAGGTGAATGAAATTTTTGTTGTTGTCGTCGGATCATGAATTGGCATAAGAATCTGAAACGCTAATTTGATGAGGGCGTGAGAGTAGAAGTTTCCTTAACCAGAATTTTATTGAAAGAAAATCTAATCCTATGCATCATAATTATCAAATGACTCAACGAGTAAGGTTCATTGCTGATAGTAACTCAAAATCCGAATCCAAGCCTTCATCAACGATTTTATTTTTCCGGCAAAATTAAACTCCCTACCTCCGAAAATAAAATTTCAGTCTTATTTAAATTATTATTTTGATGATATTTGTAATTTCTTGGCCTCATGTGTTAGACCATGTGAAAAGGAACTAAAAAAACCCAATTTTCCATCAGCGTCATTGTAAATGTATACGTAATTTCCAAGTTCCAGCCTTGCATGGGGCCACTCCTTGGTACACTCCTATTATATCAACGTTGACCAGATAAACTATCCCATATATGCACCACCTAACCCACTCTAAGTCATCAGCTGATCAGCATACTCTAGCTTCAATTCTTCATTACCATTATTAGTGTACCCTCTATATCTTCAATCATTTCCAGTTAAACTAGCTTTAGTTTACTTCACTGTCACTTGTTTGTTTGTACGTCAAAGGTTTAACATAAAAAGTTACTTTTTGTCCACCTAGATTTTTGCTGCTCATTTTGAGCTTCTTTCAGTCTGCTTGTCAGTTTCAACACTTTGAGCTTTTATCTCTGCTCTTCAGGTACTCTCTTACTTCTCTCTGATCAGCTAGAGTAGCTGGTCAAACTTAATATCTGTGATGGGTATGTTTAAGTAGCTTGTTGTTAAATGTTTAGCTGATCATTTCAGTACATTTTATAAGTCAACTCCTGCTAGCTTTCTGTATGTATTTACATTTTTATAGTCAACAGTGTTCCAGAGATTTCCCTTTTCTTCATTTCTTTTGGTATAGTTCGTGGGATTTTGATCATGAAGATAATAGAGATGAATCTGTGTATGCATGTGGGATATGTTTGTGCAGTTTTTTCTTGGTTTACACTTTTGATTTCAGTGAGCTGCTGTGTTTTGACTGAATCCTGAGAATGTTACTTTTGGTCTAGCTCCCAACGAAAAGTTCCCGAAAGTTACCAAAAAATTTCAGTAAAGTTTCCGAAAGTTTTTTTTTATAAATTTCTCAACATAATACAAAGGAATTCCCACAAGTTCCCGAGACATTAGGAAAGTAAAAGTTTTTGAAAGTTCCTATGAAAATACCATATAGAGAATAAGGCCTAAGGATCTTATACTATACACAATCCGAGGAAAATAATCCGATGCCAAGTGATTAATAACGTGTTTGGATATGTAATGGGAAGGGAAGGGGGTCAAATTATTAGGTGCTCCCACCCCAATTTGTTGTAACTTTTGGTGTTTTTCTTGTACCCAATCTGAAAAGATACAAGAAATTAGAGTGGGAGCACATGAGCATGGTATAATTTCTCAGGAAGGGGAGGGGAGGAATGGGTGGGGTCTTCATTTTTGCCTCCATATCTCTCAAATTTTGGGGGTACATGGTTTAATAGAGAGAGATGGAAATTGGATACCTTCGTCTTCCTCCCTATCCCAACTTTGTATTCAAACTAGGGGAATTGAATCCCTCACTTTTCTCCTTTCCACTTCCTTTACCTCCAAACCCCCCATCCAAACAATGTGTAAGTGAAACTAGATGGTTACTATAAGTTCATCCTGATCATAGTGATTCGTTATTTTGCCTACGGTCGGTTCAATGCTTATTGTCGAGTTTTAAGCAGACTATTCCAAAAAGTCCCTTAACACAAACCATTTCCTATCTGGTTATATGTTTTTTGTATGTCCGTATGAGCCACAAATGGCGTTACAATGATTACAAAGGGGAGGGGGATTCGAACTTGTGACCTAGCGTTCACATCACGTTAGTCTTTACCACTAGACCAATACCTCACTGGCACCGGACGGATTATATAGGACTATAGGAGAAATGATTAGGTAGCCATCAACAAGTGTAGTCGAGTTTTCTTCTTTCCGTGATAGAAAAAGGGATTTATTACCAGAATTACCTTTTATCACATACATGATGAACAAAGAAAGAAGAAATGAGACCCGCCTTCTTGGGAAGGCTTCCCTCCAAACTCACCTTATAACAACATTCCTTGCAACTGTGAACTTAGAGCTAATAGAGTCTAAAAGGCGCTGGGCTATGCTGAGAGAATTCTTGAAATTTCTCTTGTTCCAAATTTCATTTGTAACAATGGGCAAAAAACAGCAAAGATGTGTTTTTTTATGTATTACCGAAGCTTTAATGATGCCGAACACATCTGAATCCACCTGCGGAATTCCTGTTCACCAATCATTGCCTGCAAGCATGTATTAAATTAAATAAAAGCAGGCAGCTCGACTGCTCAAGGAAATGAGGTCATGAGTTTCCAGAGATAAAATTCTCCATCAGTAAAATCTATAAGGGTTTTTCTGCACCAATTAGATAACTTGCCTAACATGATAGTCCACCTAAAGATAGATTGTAATGCAGCATGTAACAATGTAGTACCATTTTTGTCTTATTCCTAATTCAATGTTAGTCGTCTAAATCATTCTGAAGCTTTGTTTGTTACCAGCTTTTGGCTTACTTAGCATTGAACTTCTGGAACCTGTCCTGTTTCAGTATTCAGATTACATCATGCGCCCACCTACCTAGGAGACTATCTGATTTCTTGGCGAAGCCTGGCTATTATGTTGGAAAATTTTACAATTTTTTTTATGCCTGTTCCACAATTCTTTCGAGTCTTGCTGACACCTTCATAAGCTAGAGGAATGGTCATTTTATGGCCTTCATGCTTTTCTATGGCCTTCTGCAAATGTATAGATTGATACATACTTCAAGTAAGTGATGAAGTTTAAAATAGGAATACTTTATTTGAAAAGATTCATTCTTCCAATGATTCCTCAAGATTTTTAGCATCGAATGCTGTGCCTAAGCGGTCCAGAATGCATATCTGCAAAATAAGCTGAATTAGTGTGTATGCCATTTTCTCAGTAGAATTTTGAATACTAATTGGACTTTCAAATCGTTCCACCATTACATGATTTATGCCTTAGAATATCCTTAATGCAAATTGCTCGATTACCATAATTTTTAATTTCTGGTTTAAAAGCTGGCTTATGCCTCAGCTTGTCTAAAGTATTTATAACTATATTGCATAAATGTGTTATACCATAAACATTTGTTCCAAGATCAGTTTATCTTAAGAGGCTGGTAAATAAAGTGTTACGACTTACAAGTTTCATTTACACTAGATCAGTTAGTTCTGTTAGAGTTGTTCAACAGCTGGCTTTCAAGTAACTTCCAAGTTTGAACTTGTGTGTGCTGAACTATGTAACAGATAAGCGATATTAAAGGTTTTGGTTTTATTACTGCTTTTACACAGGATGTCTGGGTCAGTTGCGATGACAATATTGACTGGGGGAACTGGGCAAGCAGCCGGTTCTCTAGTTGGGCCAGCAACAGATGCTGGGAAAGGAATATACAAGTCTCTGAAGCATAAATATGACTATATCAAACACTTGGATCAGAACTTTGAGAAGCTCCAGATCGAAGCAAGATATCTCTCCAGCCGAGAAAAAGATGTGAATGATTTGATTGCCAAGAATCAGGTAGTAATGGAAAAGACGCATGAATGCGCAACATGGCTTGAGGATGTGGAGAAAACGACAACGAAGTTGAATGATCTGGAGACTGGATACCAATTTAGCAAAAGCTCTTGTGCAGTGTGTCAGTTGCGTACTCGTCTGAAACTCAGCAGAGAGATGGTAAAAATGACCAAGTTTGTAGCTGATCTTAAGGACCGGATGAATCTTGAACATATCATAACAGAACGACACCCAGAGAGGGTAGAGAAGAAATTCCCTAAGAAACTAAATGAAGTTCCTTCCCTTCGTGAAAATGTCGAAAAGCTTCTGGAGCTCCTTAATGATGACGACATAAAGAAAATTGGGTTATGGGGCATGTCTGGTGTTGGAAAAACAACAATTATGGAAAATCTGAATGATGAAGTGGCAAAGCTTCAGATCTTCGATATTGTACTTTGGGTGACTGTCTCAAAGGAGGATACTCTCCATCAGATACAACAGTCAATCCTGAACCGGCTGAATTTGAAAGTGGAATTAATCGATGCTGCAACTTTGATATCCAAAGCACTTGAAAACAAGAAATATTTGCTCCTCTTAGATGAAGTTTCCTCAAAGATTGATTTACGTCATATAGGGATTCATGACAGTCATATGAAAGGCAAGGTGGTGCTAGCAACTAGAGAAAGATTTATCTGCCACTTCATGGAGACGGACGAAGACATCAAAGTGGAGAGACTGTCCAGAGATGATGCACGGAAGCTGTTTCGTGATGCGGTAGGTGAAGTGTTTGACCATCCAAACATCGAGCCGATAGCTGAAAGGGTTCTCAAGCAGTGCGGTGAATTACCACAAGTTATCAGAGCAGTGGGAAGGCATTTGAAAGACAAACTCAACGAAGATTTGTGGCAGAACACGTTAACAAAACTACAATCTCCAACCATGTTTCAGTTGAAACATATGGATGACATCTTAAGTGTTTTTAAGCTACTTTATGAAGACTTGCATGAGTGCTTAAAGAACTGCTTGTTGTATGGGGCTTCATTTCCTGAAGACCATGAGATTTATAGGGACTATCTGATTGAGTGTTGGAAGTCAGAGCAGCTAATTGGTGTTGATCAGACATTGAGGAAAGCATGTGAAGAAGGAGAAGCAAACTTAGATGATTTGATAGAAAAAGACCTCCTTGATCGATGCAAGAGCACAAAATATGTCAAAATGCCCATTGTATTCAGAAATGCAGCCGTAAGAATAGCTCAACAACTAAGTTTTGGGCTATTGATTAGGGATGGTGAAGAATTAGACGAGCTTCCTCCGCTGTGGAAATGGAGAAATGCCAGAGTGATCTCGTTGATGAATTCTAGTTTGACAGAGTTACCGGAGAGGCCGGAATGCGCTAGGGTTTCTACTTTATTTCTCCAAAATAATGAGAACTTGTCAATAATTCCAGAAACATTCTTTGAGCATATGTCATCCCTTAAAGTTCTTGACTTGTATGGTACAGGCATCAAAGAACTGCCTTTATCTATTTCTAAGTTGACCGACCTGAGGGGTCTGTATCTCAATGACTGTTATCAGCTAGTGGATTTACCTGACCATGTTGGGAAGCTCCAGAATCTTGAAATCTTAGATATTTGCCGCACTGGAATTCGTGGTTTGCCTGCTGTGATAAGAGAACTTACTTGTCTTCAATGTCTGCGGATATCTTTCATTGGTATTATGGCCAATCAAAACCATGTGGAAACCAATGGTATGGAGGTTGCTCCATCCAAAATTTTTGAAGGACTTCGCCGGTTGGAAGAGTTGACCATTGATGCAGATCCAAAAGATCCAAGGTGGAATAAGATGGCACCAGCAATTGCAGCAGAGCTGGCCTACTTAAGCAAACTTAGCGCTCTTTCTTTCTACTTCCCCAACGCAGAATCACTAGAAACTTTCACTCAAGCCAGCAGCTCTTGGAAGAATGGTACTTATCGCAAGGGCGGCAACTTCAGATCATTTTATATATATGTTGGTAGAACAAGCAACTCAACTCGACTTGATCTTTCAGGATGCTCTGGTCGACGATATCTTCAGTACTCTGGTGGCAAAGACATTCCCAATGTAATCAAAGAAGTCCTTAGCAGAGCTTGTGCTTTCAAACTCGTTGGCCACCAGAACATTACAAACTTCTCCGATTTTGGCATCGATGGTATGAAAAGTTTGGAAATTTGTGTGGTGGAAGGATGCAATGCAATGGAAACCGTTATAGAGAGTAACAGGGCAGAAACCTGTGCATTACCATGGCTTAGGGAGCTACATCTGTTAAAGCTGGAGCAATTAAAACATATATCTCAAGGCCCGATTTCCACTGGTAGCTTTAGAAAATTAATGACTTTGACCCTGCATGACTGTCCAAACGTGACGGAAGTTGTTTCTTGGGACATCGCAAAAGAGCTCATTGAGTTGCAGCATTTGAGGGTAGAAAACTGTTCTCATGTTGCAAAAATAATTGGAACAGGTGTTCAGTCTAGTGACAATGGTGTATTTCCCAAGCTCAAGATTCTTGAGCTCCTCAGCCTTGAAAGACTTGTTAGCATTCACTCTGATTATCTGTTTGTATGGCATGCACTACAAGAAATTAAAGTTATTGAATGCAATAACCTGGTCAATCTGTGCTTGAACACAATGAATTCATTGAAGTTGCGCTCCATTAGATGCACTGAAGCTTGTTGGGGAGCCCTGATGTTGAGTGACGAAATTAGAGCACATCTCCTAAGAATTTGCTGCTTCATCGAGGGAAATTAGATTCAGGAGCAGCATGACACTTGCCGAATCCAAATGTTAGTTTTTGTCCACCTTTGTGTACCTACTCCGCTCTCTCCTCTTTGTTCAAAGTTGTGTTTTCCTTTAAAATTGCTGAACTGGTGGCATCGTTATTCTTACTCTTTCTGATATTGTTGCGGTTACTAACGCTGTTCTGGTGCTGTTTCTGTTTTTCAGTGTTGAGGGAGGTTTTTAACACAACTGGGTGTGTGAATAGGAACAAATGAGAAGATTGCAGCATTATGAACTTTCTATATTGCAGTGTCCGAGCTCTTCTCTGTGTAGCACAACTTCTCTGACAGTTAATCTGCTGCAGGGAGACCTTTGCTACTAAGCTGTTATCCTGATGTAAGTACTATAAAAATGTGCTCAATCCTCCCACAAGAATCCTCAAGTTCGTAAGCATAACATCAGTTTTAGTTGAAAAATTGATATGCGTATAAAAATTTCCATCCATATTCAGCAGACTGTCATGCCTTTGATTTAGGTTGTCTGTCATTTAGATATGGAATCCTACATGACCAGCGCACTAACACGACAATTAAAATGTGTTGTCCAGGAGACTTGGGAGTCTGGCAAGCGACATGAAGAACAAAATGAATGTTCACCAAGCATTTTTCCGGTTGCATGTTCACTACTGGTAAGCGTATTTGTATCATAATGTGTCTGGTTGTAAAAAGTTGATGAAATTTTGGCTTCATGTTCAATGACTTGTGATCTATAAACAAGATTATCCTATGCCTCGGTTTATTCTTACATGAAAGACAAAGACTCAGTACGAGTTCTGCTATGGTAATTTGAAGTTTGTGTTGGTTACACAGTGTCAGTTACTCAACTAAAGAACGTGCAAATAAAATCATGGTAGAACCGAGGGTCACTTCAACTACTGTATGTGACCTCAGACTTCTGAGATTGACCATCATGATTAATTTCCGATTGTAGAAAAAGAACGCAGCAGGGATTTTATCATAGCGAACACTTCTGAGAGGCAGTAGCATTTCAAAAGAAATTGCATGCCAGTTTTTCATGAAAACACAGAGTGAACAGTGAGCTTAGGCAAAATTACATGACCATAATGAACCAGATTTTGGGCCAAGTAGGTTACCACTACGGAGTCTATGGCAAACAGGGATTCAATGCATGCACAATTTGAAGTTCAGTTGAGCATAAACCAAATTGATTTTATGTAGTTTGATTAATAAGCTGAACTCCACATCAGCCCAAGAATCGCATGTCAGGGCAATCAGTAATAGATGTTGCAAACTTGAAGGCCCCTCTTAGAAGCATGCTTAACTTACGAGCTCTTTTATAGCCTCATGAGAACAGATGTCAGAATTAATCACCTGGGTACATATAATGAATTGAACAAGTTTAGGCTATAAGTCTAGAGAATACTGCGCCACGTGCAAGCATGGGAAAGTTTACAAGCTCAAATATCATCACCCAACTAATAGTACATGTACTACATTCATGGTTTTTGTATTCACACCCGTCAATGAAAATTTGACAGGAGTAGTCAGAACTTTGCTAGACCTTTTCTCATTACAGTAAGCTACGACATTAAGAGCTCAATCATCGCATTACTGGAGACTTCACTCTCATTATTGACACTTGGTATTATTTTCATTGGAGATAGAAGCTTAACAAACTCCCTTAATTCTTCAAAGCTGCAATGCTCACTATAAGGTACTTCATACCTATATTGTAACATAACAATTTCAATCAGCACAGTCTATAAACTTAAACAAAAGTATAGTTAAAACTTTAAAAGGAATGAAAAGAAAATACTCCGTATTTCCTATGGTATTAGTACTAGTCTATAAACGTAACTTTTCAAGAAACGCGCATATTGGGTAAAATCAAGCAATATAGCAAGCAAGTTGAGACATCCAATAATATATAGCTCTAAATGTATTATAATCCAAACTTTTATGATGTATCAACCTGTTAGCATGGATACCGAAAATATAATTTCCTAATATTATAGAGGATTCAAACCTGGGACATGACATAGGCACATAGCACCTCGACATTTACCACTAGTGACTAGACCAAGAGCTCATTAGCAGAAAAGGGAAGGTAGAAAAGAATGACCCATTCATGAGTTTTCTCTCTCCATTCTTTTCCAAGATCAAGGAGAAGAAAAAATAGGACAATGATAGGGGCTTGTTGATCTTTACTCTCTTTTCTTCTCTCCAGGAGAACCAGTTTGTTCCCCCCTTCCAAGGTTAAAATTTTCTTCTGTTGAGAAGGCAGTATAAAGAGTAACCTACTGCAACTATTTACCAATGGAATTTCAAGATCTTTTGGTTTTACCGATGGGTGGTCCTGTCGGCCCCCTTGGTCCTGTGCCACCTTCTCCAAATTTGCAATCAGTCATACTCATACATCTCCAAATTTAAATCATTGCTCTTTACACTTTTTAGAACTTATAGAAAACCAATAAGTCAGTGCACCCAGTCAAGGTGAAGTAACAGTACACTGATACTAGCATAATAATTTTCGTTTCGACCTATGTTTTACCAGGCTAGTAGGGTATCTGGCTTTCTGGCAGGAAAGTTCATTTTAAACAAAAGAGAGTGTCATTCAACAAAAGTAGCAGACATGGTAAATAGAATATATCACCTTATGATGGTACCCTGCTGCCGTCTTCTACCTGCAGACGTCTTCCCTTTACCAAGAGACCATCCAGTTGGAGAAAATGCAACAATTAGACTGAACCTTTTCTGAAAAATTACACAAAGAGGTTGTCATCTCTGCAATTTTGTCATGTACTTTATCATGAATAATATACGATCAATTAGGCATCTTCTGGAAAGAAAAAGGTGGGGTTCACTTTGTCACAAGTCTTTCCATCGTTCTTCAGAAGAACTCAAAATTAAGAGAGAGATGTTTCTGTTGTATGATAGAACTATATAATTGAAAGAGTGATGGATTAAGCCGAATTAGAATAGTTGGTCACTTACTGCATATTGATATGACAACTGTTTCAACCGTTTGAAGCTTGCAATTGTCCACATAGGTACAACATGTATACTGCTCTCATGCTCATTCAGAGTAAACCACTGCATATCTTCCGCAGGCAGATCCAAACAGTCTAGGAGACGAAATTTTGCTGCAGGGACATAGATTTTCTTCCGCAAAACACGTGCAACTTCCAAAAAAAGTCTCTCTTTTCCTATTCGCCCAAATAAAGGTATCATAGAGAGGAAAGCATAAAACTAGAAAGCTACAATGACCAAGAATTGAGGCACAGGGCATACCAATTGTATAACTACCAATCAAAAACAGTGTCTTTGGGTTGAAAGATTCTGCCTGAATGGCCTCAATGACAAACTGCATCACCACCTCCTGCTTTGGAAAGTTGTACTGCCAGGAAATGCAAATATAGTTTCATGAATCAAAGATTATTAAAAAAGCAATAAAAATCACTACTCTTCAAAAAGTAATTCACAAATTGCTCAGTATTTGATCGTGTCATGGAATTTCTAACACTACCACACTACCTCAACCAAGTATTAAAACAATGTATAATAATTATGTTAGTCTCTCAGTTATGTTTGATCCTTTAAGGTAGAGGAGAGACAAACAAAGACATTGTATATTGCACTGCATGGGTAGAAAAGCGCCTCATGAGTTCTTTGTGCAACAAAGAGATTGATCTCAAACCGAAAGGCAGGCACCTTTTTCTTTAATAAGTCTAACCCATAGTAAAGTATCATAAGTGGGGATCGATCCGACTCTTTGTACGTCTTAAGTCCTACAAAACTCAAAACAGGCTCACAATAACAAGTGATGAAACTGGCTGATGGCATGTATCAGACAGTCTAACTAGGTGACAAGAATATTTTCCCTTCACTCAAAGCTCTTTATGCAGGAACATCATAGCATCAACTGGATAGTGGAAAGAGACTGTAAAAATATCGTGCTATCCCGGCAAGATACAAAATGGGATTATTTATGAAGAGCAAACGCAATAGAACTAACTGCCAAATGCTTTTTCATAAACTTTTCCTAAGTAAAACATATTATGTGCTTTGCAGCATTGCAGGTCACCGCTTCTTTGACCTATGATGGTCTCAATAGAAATTTATGAAGCCGGAAAAGGCCAAGATTACTAATATCTAAGGCTGGAGACCCCAGCTGCTGGATACCAGCAAGCCAATATAGCTCAATTTACAAGCTGATACATGTCCAGCAACCATACAAGCATGCAAGTTTTGTTGAAATTATTACATAAACCTCCGTAAAATTTCTTTATATTATTAATTGTAGTTTACCCTGGGTCCCCGGCAACAGTGCACACAAGCATGATACCTGTGGATTGCAGAATGTTGTGTCAAGGATAAGCGTATGCACACTGCCTCCCTGCAGAGCAGATATTACTGCCATTTCTTCATTGAACCGGAAATCCCCTGTGTGTAGAACTGCCTGCATATGTCGGTAAAAGTCTGAGTCACCAGAGAACAATAGACTACACTAGTACACTACAATAAATGCAGACAACACCACCACCACCAACAACAACCCAGTAAATATATCGTATTAAGCAGGTCGGGGGAGGTTTGACAAGCACGCAACCTTAGTAAAAGCAGACACAACAACTTCAGAGTTTAGTTGGACAATACCTTACCGTTAGGGGGCTCAAAGAGTATAATTATGGAGCCTGGGCAATGATTTGCATCATAACAAGTGACATCGACCCCAGCAATGTTTATTTTCTGGTTAAGAGGCATAACCTGTAACTTTTCCCATGGAATCCCAATCTTCGTATGTACAAGCTTTGCCGTTACCATGGAGCAATAGATTTTTCCATAAGAAAAGGATTTTGTCAGCCCTTGGTAATCTGCGCAACAAAGTATCACTTATCTCAAAACAATATAAAATGCATACAGATTGGTTTTGTCACATGCACGAACGAAAAAAGTAATGCACCTGATGCTAATGTGCATTAGTGCATAACAATTGAGATAGCGCTAAGACATTTACAACAATAAAAGAACATGCAAGGAAGAGGAGTCAACAGCATCTTGCAACCCCAACAATACACCATATGATAATTGCTAAAGCTGAAATTGCAGACCTTTTGTATATATGAGAGCAAAGCTATATGCAGGAGTTTAATTAAGGTTAAGCTAACTTTATGCTGCATGAAAGAGTTTTAACTCACGATCAATGTGAAAATGGGTCAGAAACCAATGCGAACAATCTCTTCGAAGGCAGCGGAAAGCATCCTGCAGGGGAGAAGGTTCTGTCAATGAAATTCTGTCGATCAGAGTACATTCTAAGTGGAATTTCAGATTTTTTTGGTGAGAGATTACTCACAACCGTTTACCAAGATGAAAAGGGTATAAGTGTTCCAACAACGGAGAGAAAATCGATTTCTCATGTTGTATAATGGTCATAAATTTACTGAACTTGCATACAACTAGCAATTGTAGTAGGACATTTACCACCCTGAATGGTGTTCCTGGAATAGAACACCATGGAGGAACATCTTTGCTTTTCCCATTAATGGTATTTTTCGCTGGAACCTGTCGCTGGCGAGAGTTAGAGTTGCCTTTTTCTATCTGCTGCTGTCTTGAGTTTGTCAAAATCTTCTTCTTGCCAATCGCAGGGTTTGGAAAGTAGTCTGTAATCCGCTTGTTCACCACTAGGCTCTTGGTCGCATCTGGAGTATGTTCAGAAGCGCAATTTTCCTGCACCGTTGGAATGTCATCTGTTTTCCTGAGCTCTTTAAGACTCTGTATTATCTTCTTCCTAGGACCAAGTGCAGTAATACCTATGCCAATAAGGTCCTGCAAACTTCGAACAGAACATCAAGACCAACATAATAAGCTATCCTAACCTAGGTGCTGCAAACAAACAACTTTAACCAAACATTCGTAACATAATATATTTGTTTCACGTAAAAGATGAGCTACAGTTAAGAGTGACCGCTGACCAGTATTTACTGATAGTTTAATATCCACAACTCAACACCAATCGTATGTTCAATCTACATATAAATCAATGAAGGAATTCAATAAATTTTATGGGAGTGTCTTTCCAGACAACATTTGAGCAAATCTTAAAATAGATATTTCCTAGCATCAGTAGCCAAAGATTAGATGTAACATCCAGAAGTATACCTCTTCAGTCAGGCATAATAAAGAGTCCCAGTCAATCTCTTGTTGGACAAAAGCTGCTTCATATCTGGCTAGACCCAAGCTGTGTAGCCATTTTACGACAGGAGCTCCAGCAGTAGATGGTGTAGAAGATTGAACAGAAGGCTTGCCAGAAGATTGAGAAGGTTGGTTTGTTGCATTAACAAGGATTTCCTGCAACAAATCTATTACAGTGAAAACATAGTCTTATCACTTAGAAGCATGAAATTTTGACTAGTAAATTAATTATGGATCAATCTCTATGACCAATTCAATCAACACGGTTTGCTAATAGTTATTTAGAGTCATATGATTTGACTAAACAGGCATAATAATGGATAATGGGCATCATAATGGCAATGTTTACAACCTGTCGTGATGTTTAAACTATCCTTTGGGGTAAAGAAAGCACCCCACAGCCACACAAGCCATACAGCTCTCTTTCCATTTTTCTTATACTACAGTCAAAATGGATCATCAACATACAAGATAAATGTGGTACTCAATTCCACTTTTCTCAACAAAGATTTTTCTACCTAAAACAGATATATATGAAGCCCAAGGTTAATAAAGGCCCACAGAGAGTAGGTCAAAGAAGGAAAAACGTGTAAACCTTCAAATACGATTTTCGTTTACCATTGGAATTGTCTCAAGCAACCACAATTACGAAGACACAGACATAGAGAAGAGGAGTCACGAATCACAGCTGCCTAAACAACATTTCATCATGAAATGATAAAATTTACAAGGTTTAATAGGTCAACATATTACCTATTTGTTTTATATTTCTATTCCTGTTCATTACATACTTATAAATCACTGTTTTCCATACGCAGCAGGAAATTTATTCACCATGTATTAGCACCCACTCTTGCAGAACAACTGTCCACCAACAAGATCCTAAGGATACAAAAGTGGGCGACAATCACTCTAAAGTTTAAACATTAGATTAAAAATTATTCATAGCAAGGCTAGAAATGTAGAAAGACAATGACTCTTGAAGAAATCACCAATGAGTAACCCTAACCCGAAAACTAAAAGTGACTCCTCTTAAGCCACAAAGCACAAGTGAATACAAAAAAACACGCCTTCAAGGGCATTGCGATCAACATGAGTCCCACATATCGTGTTTGCTGTTCTGAGGCAGTCTAAAGTACTTCTTAGTCAAGTTGTGCATGCCTCGAAAATCGACCAGATAAAAGAGGCAGCTATGCAAAATGATACCAAAATAAATAAAATAATAGGTTTTCAGGGATCTTGTAACCTCAATACAGTTACTAGACGAGGTATCTCCATTTGCTCAACAAGCCATTGGTGTCGAAAAAATGTCATCCAGTGCCCTTTACGCGTACAAGAATGAACCGTTTTTGAAATAATTTTCTCAGTCGACCAATATTAACTATACGGTTTTCGTTGTAATTTTTGTATTTAGTTCAAGTTGAAACAGTGCATCTTATCCCATGGTCTTTCTTCTTGCAATTGAAGGAGCTTTCTACCAAAATCTGTGTCCACTTCTCTTCACCTTTTTCTTTCCAACTAAGCTCTTTACAGATATTTGTTAAGCACACTCTTGAAACTTTTCATTCATACAAATGGAAGCTCCTCGAACATTACAAGATAAAGGGCATTAAGGGACTCACTATGACTTATTAAGCTCTAGGTATATTAGTACAGATTTATCGAGTAATATAACATATAAGAACCAATAGTCAAGCCTCTAGATAATAAGCAATGACATCAAAATAGAATGTACAAAGTAAAGGTTGGCTTGAGAAACAAACATAAGTAGTCGAAGAAAATCACCGACCTTTGGAGCAACGGTGTTGTCAAGACATTCGTTGGCATGAAATTGCCTAGCTTCCTCATCGTATTCTGAGATATCATGCCCGCAGAGAGGACACATTAACACCGGACTAGGTTCATGAGGGCTGAACTCATCTTGACCTGCGCACAATTTTATCAGCTCGTTAAATTGGGTGCCCTCAAAGTCATCCTCTTCCTCATCCTCCTCATGAGCATCATCATCACCATCACTGCAGCCACTCACATCTCCCTCTCGGTCTCCATTTCTAACAAAAGACGACAACAGCCTAGACTCTATCGAACGACTTTGGCACGGTACAAGTCTCAAACCATCACAATCGAGCTTCTGAAGCTCACAAGCAGACCTGCAACCGGGAGCGGAACCTTCTAATATCTCAGAATCCAACTCAGCAAGGCTCGGACTTTCTAATATCTCCGAATCCAACTCATCAAGGCTACTAGTAACACAAGAACCCGTCCAATGACTGTCCAAACTACTTTTACATATCGGCGAAACAGGGTCTAACTGAGACAAACCCCGACCCTCGACCTGAGTTTGCGCGAAAGTGCCTCCCCCGCCATCTGTTTGTTGAAATGGCTGACTGAAACCACTTATCACATTGCTTTTACATGAAGTAGGGGCAATGTTTTCCTTTCCCGGATGCGAAAACGGCCTTCGATTCTTCACAACACTTGCACTTTGTGATGATTCCTTTAAACATAAATATTACATCTCCAATAAATATTTCATTACCACTAAAAATAAATCAATCAACCCAATTAAAATACACCCTTAAATCAAAATTAAACACAAACCCAGTTCAATTTACCCTTTATCTAGCTTGAATTTGCATCATTATAATTAAAAAGGCAGGAAATTGAAATTGAATTAATTAAAAAAACACACAAAATGAGTGAGCTTACTTACAAATGTGTTATTAGAATCAAGGGTTTGGCGTTTCCTGCCGATCATTTCTGGATTTTAGAGCATTAAAATGATAATATCAGGGTTTAATTTAGGGTTTTAGAGCATTAAAATTATGACATTAGGGTTTAATTTAGGGTTTATGTTTGGTACAAAAAAATGGGGGATTTTTATTTTGGGCGGGAATAAAATTATGATAAATTACTCAGTTAAATAGTGTGAAAAAGAATGAAATGCAGTGAATTTGATGTGGTGAAATATTAACCATTCATTTTAATTAGAAATTATTGTTGTTTTTGAGGTAAAAGCTCAAGTTTTGAATTTTTAAGCCGTTTGTATTTTGGAGGGAAAACTACTCCAAACTAAATTCTTACAATTTCGCGCCCCAATCCTGTCAAACGGGTTGGGGTTGCCCATCGGTACCGGACCGGGACCGGGACCGGACCGAAAAGTCCAAAAAAATTGGACCGAGGATCGGACCGGTTGCCATCCGGTCTTGGACCAGACAGGAAAAAAGTGGACCGGAGCGGACCGGAATGGACCAGTTTCGGAAAAAAATATTTTTTATTTGCTAAATTAATTTTAAGTGACATATAAAATAATTTAATTTTTAATAAATGTCTTTATTTACCTTAATTTTGCGAAAATAGTTACTTTTAATAACTTTTTAGTGCATAAATATGATTTTTACACTGACATTACAAAGTACTAGAAAACATTAAAAAAAATTGGATTTCCGGTCCATACTGGACCGGACCGGTTGCATCCAGTCCGGGTTCGGTCCGGACCGGATCTTAGGCACTCCTAACTGCTACAACTACTCCAACAAGAAGTTTGGGCCGGATCGGGTTGGGTTCAGGTTCTGCAATGGATCATGTGCCTTTCAGCAAGACTTCTAATACTGACACTTTCTCTTGTTCAAGCATTCATAAAGGACGATAGGGCCAGGCAAAACACATATGTGGTTTAAAATGGAAGACAATTGGTAAAGGCACACTTTTATCTTTCAAACATCTTTTGGCCTTTCCCCGTTCACCCATATTTTGGTCTATGCACATTTTTAAACCATGACCTGAATTTGTTTGTTAGTCAGTAGATTTGGCTTTGGCGCCTTCTCCTCCTGGGAGTTTTGTAAAAAAATGGTTGTCTATGTGGAATTGACTGTAGAAGAGAGAAGAACTGACTACAGTTTTCAGCTATGACAACGTTGGAGCTCGAGATAGTTGGCAGCAAATAGGTTGGTTGTCCATGAACTGCCTGTTGCTACATGCTCTGTGTTTGCTTTTGTCAGTTTGCATCTTCACTTATTGAGTTTCTGTACAGGCTTAGGCACATTTACCCCGTTATCCAAGACAATCTGGACACAGAATGTTCGAGAATCTATATTCCTTGTAAATTGTAATACTCTCTTGTTTTAGAGACTCTTGCTTTATTTCCACAGTTAGATATTCTTGGCTTGCAAACTTGACAGCCATGAGCTTATAGACACAGTTAAACAAGAGCTGAGCGCTTTGAGCTTCAATATAGTATAATACTCCTACGTGTTAATGTGTTATCCAGACGGCATTTGGTAACAAGCTTCACTAATCACTATGATTGCCCCAGTCTAATCAGAAACACCCTCTTTTGGAGCACCTGCAGTGATAATGACAACGGGATGCTAACAGATTGCATTGAATAACACAGTAAAATAGCATGACTCTCTCAGCATCCTCATCTCTATACAAGGATATTTTTTATTTTTTTTTTTGGTACAAACAAGGATAATTTCTTACACAATGTAGAAAGTAGAAACAACAGGTTCATGTGGTAATGCATCAGGAAATCCTTCACCGTCTTGGTTCCATGCGACTCCAATTTCTTATGCTATTTTCCTCAAACGCCACACTTGATCAGTTGGTCATCCAACGATGGTACGTTGATAGGCTGCCAAGACAGCCCGATAATGTTCGTATCCAGCTGAGTAACGCTAGTAGCGGATTCAAGACTGAAATTTTGGGGTTGTGATTCTACCATTTTTATATAATTTTCTACCTTTTCTATAATTTTCTACCTCTTTTCTACAATTTCTATCTTTTTTCTACCATCTTTTAAAATTTGAAACCAGACTCAATTGACTTTTTCAAATCATATTTGGTTCGTCTCTAGAAATATCGAATGCAGATCAAGTGTGCTGCAACTCCTAAAATTGGCTAAGGTTGCACGAAAACGCCGAGGAAGTTATTGTACCCATACAAGATATGTCGCAAAACCACTGGAATACAGGAACATGTTAGGAAACGCAACCAAATGTTTTATGCTGTAATGGAATTGCAAAGTGTGACTGGCATAGCTAACAATCTCTTTTTAGTCGAATTGTTCAAACTAGATTAAGCATTCTAATTCACCAAATTACATCGTCTGAGATGTTTTACTCCTCTTACCTAGGTAAGCCTCAATTCAATACATCAATTCAATTTGACTTGCTCTTCCCTTATGTGTCTCATGATTTTTCTTCTTCTTTGACATTTTTTCTTGCCATATCCATACCCTCGAAATCCGTTGCTATTTCCATGCATCCGATTACCCCTATCACTTTGCGCCCTCATTTCAATACAATATAAGTTGACATAAGAGACAAAAATCATCGAAATTAAAAATTGATCAAATCTCTTTTCTTACCATCAATAAATTTAACTATCCATGTGAAAATACACTTAAAGACCTTTCTAATTATACACAAATCAAAATCACAAGATTTCGGTGACTAGAACACCAGAATCGTCGACTATCGTTCTAAACTGAATTTATAATTGAACTATATATCACATAGATCCGATTGAGATCATAAGATTTCGGTGACTAGAACACCAGATACGTCGACTATCCATCTAAATCGAATTTAATAGAATTGAACTTAACTAAACTAGATATCACATAGACCAAATTGATCACAAGCTTTCGGTGACTAGAACACCAGATACGTCGACCACCGCTACCGATCTAAACCGAATTTAATTGAATTGAACTAATTGACCCCAAAAAAGACCAACTTTTGAAGTAGGAGCCGTTGCTTCCCGCCAAATACCTCCATCACTATAAAACTAATTCGGACAAATTCCAAGCAACTGCTGAGCTGGCACCCTAACACCCTCAACCCGAGCCCCACTCATGGGTCCCACAACCCCACCCTCCTCCTCCGCCGTCAGCCTCTCATAAGCCGCACTACCATACGACGCAGCGACAACGAAAACCGGCCCGCCACACGCCACAAGCTCCCCGACCACGCTGCCCCCAACCACCTCCCCCTGCCCGCCAGCCAGGTAGACAGCAGCCGACGTGGCATGAACGACCCCGACAGCGACGATATCTCGAACCTCCCGTGTAAGGTGGTGTGTGCCCCAGTGGTGCCAGGTTGGCGTATGGTGACGTTAGCGACAGTGCCGTTGCCGCTGAGGATGGATACGCCGCGCTGGCGTTGGCGTGCGAAGGTGGAGAGGGACCCGATGACGTCACACCCGGGTGGGACTTCTAGAATGTGGGCCTGCATTTCGTTTGTGGTGTCGTCACCGGGGAAGATGGCGACGAGCGGCATTGTATTGGGCTCGGGTTTGGGCCCGGTGGGCCGTGGTTAAGCCTGGTGGAGTGGAAGGTTGTAAGAGGGAATGATAAGTTGTGAAGTGTGAAGTTAAATCACTTTACTCGACTACAATAATATTAATCATTTTTTAAAAACTATTTTCCAAGGCATTTTAGTCTTGGCTTGGATGGTATGGAAATTGAATTGATTTAGCTTGAAGTAAGCATGTCTACTTTTAAAAAACGTTCTCTTCCACCTCCCCCCCCCCCCCCCCCCAATTTCTCCCTTTCAAAAAAAAAGATAATTAGAAATGATTTTTCAGTAGAGCTATACGAGGACTCATCCAATTCCAAAACATGTTTGTGATTTTGCTGACAAAAAGAAGGGTAAGAAGGTTAACTAATAATCTGTATACAAAAGGGGGATAATGAGGTAAAAAAAATTTTGTCTTTTTTTAAGCAATTTTTTTTGGCTTTCTATGAAATTGGGCTAATAGCTCCAATCGGCCAATCAATTCCCTCCTCTTGCGGCCTAATCCCCGCTACTTATTTTTTACATGTTTACTAGAAAAAAATCTGACAAAAAAGTTTTAAGATAAGAAATTTTCGTGGAAAAAAATAAAAATAATTAACAAAACCTTGGTAAATTTGTGTTAGTGTAGCATATTTGAGTAGCATGTTACGTTTCATAATGCCCATAAGAGAAAAATATTGATGTGTAAGCTCCTATATCACCAATTCACCACCTTCAACCTACGAATAACAAGTTCAGTTTTAACCTGAAAAAAGTAAATTTACTACCATTGACATTACTTTATGTAACACGAGCTTGTTTTATTTTTCCTTTAATAATAGAGCAGCGTAAGCGAACCCTTTCATTTATGCATTTCCGAAAAATGGTTACATACACCCAATGGAAAAGATAAATTGAATAAAAAACGTAATGTACAGTAAACGCATTCTTAAGCAATAGGCTAATTACCATTTACCATTTACTACTATCTCTTTCACCTACAAATCATCCATTTGGATTTGAACTACACAGTTCTTAAGTCTTACAGACATTACATGGTCGTCCCATTGCAAGGTTTCCCACCAAGTCTTATTTGCTGTTATTTCTTTAATATTAACATGATCGTTCGCATTCATATGAAGGTTCTTCAACTCAGGGCAATTGTACAAGCTGATGTACTCTAACGGCGGCCACCGGCCTTTCCAAATACTGGATAGTACTGGTAGGTAATGAAGTTTTAAGACTTTCAAGTTGCGAAGGACATGAAATCCACGAGCACCAGACTGTTCCGGAGTAACATTCTCTTCGACAGAAACACCGGAAACAACGTTATCATTCATGATCTTCCACTCTTCAATCACTACATCCTTCAGGGATAAGCAGTCTTCAATAGTTAACTCCTCCAAGTTAGGAAGGTTATCAAGCATGGAGCACGTAAAAACATACCCTAGCTTAGGACATGCATGAACTGATAAACATCTTAGCCTTGCAAGACTTCCTTTAGGAATAACGCTGGCCCAAATCGTATTCAAGTTCCATGAGTAGTTGATACTCAAATACTCCAAAGCAGGAAAAAAAGGCCGTCCCAGGTCCTGCGTATTTACAAGTGTCACAAGCTCTGGACAATCCCTTACTATGCAGATTTTCAAGTCATTCATGCTATCAGTCCCAAATTCTGATAGAGAACAGATGCTGAGGTGATGATCCAAGTAAAAAGAAGTTGCTTGTTTGAGTACCCCCACCACCGCATCTGGTATATGTTCACCGTTCACAAACCTCAAGCATCGTTCAGCTCCGCTATACATGCACTCTGCATCCTGTGAAACCAGGGATTTGATTCGCTTGAAATCTCGCCCAACAATAAACTTAAACGCAGTCACATCTCTGTCTTTCCAAGATTGACTCCAATGCACAAAGTACTCAAGATTTTCTACATCAGGGAAGTGAAAACACAGGGAAGACAACTTCAGGCGGCTGACTTCTGTTGTAATATCTGATGCAATGGATCTCCAGCGTCGATCCCCAGGATATACAAACAACCCAAGTTCACCAACTTCAAGGCTCGAAACGATACCATCTGACACCAACTTCGTTGGGAGCTTATTGAATTCACTGGGACTTACGGATCCATAGAACGAAACTCGGAGGTGTTTGAGGTTTACTAATTCTTTAACACTATCAGGTAGGTGACTCAACTCGGTACCTTGGAGATCAAGCACCTCAAGAGTTTTGAGAAGTCTGATGGATGAAGGAAGCATGAAAAAGCGTTCACAGTCACGGAAAAGCAGGACTCGAAGGTTTTTCAGATTATAAAATGAATCAGGTAAAGACTTAATTCTAGTTTTGGAGAGATTTAGAATTTTGAGATTGGACATGCTGTCAAAGAACGACGATGGTATGACCCTTAAGCAACTATTTCTTTGAAGGAACAATGCTACTAGATCAGGGCAACTGAGTTCTCTCGGTAGACTCGACAACTGATTATCCATCAAGAACATCATAGTAGCTTGCTCCCATTCTTCTAATGATGGGGGTTGCTTCAGTTGAGCACTAACTCTAGTCAAACATTTGTGAATCATGGGTGACAGGTGGCTGTATGTATCTGGTGCGGCAACAACCTTGGTAGCTGAGCTACTTCCCCGGGTAGATAGATCTTCAACATGTTCTGAATGTGGTAGCAGGGTTCGACTCAATTGGGATTTTGTCAGTACATGATAACCCTCTACATCAGAAGAAAGAGTTGCCAATGCGAATTCCTTTATTACGTTATGCATTTTAACCAAAAGACCATTCTTATTAGCCTCTAACAGAGAAGCTTCTATAAGATGTTTCACAATAGCATGCCCTCTACGATATGCAGAAACTGTTCTCCCACCAAGTAATCCTTCATTGATGAAGCATTCCACCAGAGTATCAATTTCAATGTCATTGGCCTCTGGAAATAGTGCACTGTATAGGAAGCAAATCTTCACATCCCACGCCTTCAGCCTATCGTAACAGAATTTTATGTGTCGACTCCAAATACATTGATTATCTGTGTCAGATTTGTCTGTAGACTGCAGGTTCCGCTGTGCATGCTCCCACTCAGTAACACTGTTTTCAGCTCGTAACGCACTCCCAACAGCCAAAATTATCATCGGAAAACCATGGCATGTCTCAACAACACCTCGAGCATAGGGCTCAATTTCAGGAGAATTAATGACACTACCCACCTGACAGCAGAACATTTCCCAAGCTTCGACCGTAGAGAGAGCCTCCACTTCAATCTCCCTATCTGCCATGACACGACAAAAATCCAGAGATCTAGTAGCAAATACCAACCAACAACTGCTGTCAGGACCCAGATTAGGAAGTCCAACTTCATGCAAGTTGATTATTTCCCGAACATCATCCAAGAGCACCAGAAATTTTCCACCAGCAAAGGCCTTGTGAAGTTGACTTAGAATTTCATCTTCAGAGTTATAGTCTTGTACACTCAATGATAATTGCCCTAAAATCTCTTTTTGCATCTGTTCTTGATAAGCAAACCTGGGTACAGTCACACGAATGACCATGTCAAACAAGTCTTTAGTAGCAGGATGATAGAACAAGGATTCCAGTACAGTCGTCTTGCCACTGCCCATCAATCCGTGAAGACATATTCTTCTGCATTGAGCATCCTTGAAAGCTTCCAAAATCTTCTCTATCGTTCGTTGAACTGGTCTCAAGTTCTGCTCTTTTGGTAATGAAACAATCGTATTGTGATCTCCGCTTTCTACTGGGGATGAATGTTCCTTTGCTTTATTGTCAACAAATTTATCAGTTTGCGCAGACACAGTTGTAGTCACTTCAGCCATCACATTAGTTCTGTCACTTGGACCAGACACAGAAACTTCAACAGAAATGTTTAGATCATTTGATCCATTTAACTCAGCCTGTAGATCAGGTGACAACTGGATTTTTCCTATTTCGTTGGATCTTTCTCTGGGAAGAAGAATATCAGCGTCAACAGATGAATTGTTGATGATTTCAGGCTCTACAGCTGCTTTATCAATGGGTCCAGATGCAGAAGCTGCAGTAGCTATGTTTGACTCAATCGATTTGTATAGTTCTGTTTCTAGATCATGTGACATCTGCATTAGTTCGGCTGCACTAGAATGCGTCTCGAGCTCACTCTCTATTTCTGTTTCAGACTCATGTTTCCTTTCACTCTTAGATTCAAAATCTGAACGACTTGGGGCCCTCTGGAATGTGCTTGCTGCTGCTATAAACTCTTGCCCCCTTCCAGACACTGAAATATCTGAGTCACTACTCGCCGCAGTTATTTCCTCTGTACAAAGAAGCAATTTATAAATAGCATAAGGTTGTGAATATGTCTCAAGCAGTATGAAGAGGTCCAATAATAGATGCTAGTAATCACATATGAATAACAAGTTACAGCCAATATTTACACACTAAGCCAAATATTTTTCAGTTACAGTATGACTGTTTAATAGATCTGTCACTAGAATGGCAGAAGCTCGGGTCGCGAAACCCTGACATCCACCTACCTCACATAAGGGTCGTCAAATCATGTAGTAAGTCAAGCTAGAGCATCCAGCACATCACTCAAAACAGCAAACAAACCCAGAATATACCAACCAAAGACCAAAACATCCAACTTTCAGATAAAGTCATGAATTCCCCCCCCCCCCCTTAGTACGTTCTAAATCACCTAGCATACGAAAAATATTTACGGGGTCTGATTTAAGTGGTGAACATTGAAAATTTCCTCTTTCAAGCTTAATAGCGCGCACTGGAATTAGCTTACATCGCCTTTGTCTTTGGACTCGCCTAGACTCTAGACACAATATAAAATACAATAACTCAGTGAAAGTCCTTACTAAAATTCTGTAGCCTTGACTAATTATAATAAAAATTATAAAATGGACTTGGTATAAAACTAATTCAACCAAGGGTTGAAACTTGAAACTGGGTTTTAACCAACTTAAAAATAGCCTTAGAAGTATAATCTGGAAATTTTGGAAGAAATACTTCTCAATAAAATTTCGGTTTTGTGCATCGAATTAAAAATCTAAAAATCAAAATCAACACTTCAATCACTGAAAGTCGAAATTCAATAGAACTTACCAGCAAGGGAGGGCGAAGGGGCTGATGTTGCCCATCCTTAGATGGTGATAGTGTAAAGTCTAGGCACCAGAGATAATCACACACAATAATCGAGCAATAAACCAAAAACAGAAAACAAGAAGACACAAATTATAAAACCCCATACAACGTATGAGGCTGAATACGCTCTTTATATAATAGATAACTAAACAGAAAGACAATAAGCTGGCTGTCATCAGATGTTACTAGAAGTCCATAATATCCAAACTCTACGTATATTATCTTCTAGTATCTTACTACAAATTAACTTGTATCTTCTACTTTCCTTCCACAACTCAACAGACAGGGACAAGCCGACCACCATGAGGCGGTGGTCGCAACTCGAGGTAGCAGTTTCGTATTTTTATTGCTCGAAAATTAAAGAGAAAGGAAATTGAGAAGGACGACGGGCACCAGCAGCCTTCAAGGGCAGTTTGCTGTACAGAGAAACTCAGGGAAGAGGGTGAGGAAGAGAGGGAACAAGAGGATGAATGAACAAGCAGAAGACTTCAAGGGGAAGTAGGCCAGAACCAGAGGAAGAGTAAGAACAAGGGGAAAAAAAACATGGATAAAGAGAAGTAATAACACTAGGAAGGCAGAGAAACAGGAAATCTGGATTAAGTGTAGAGGAACTGAGGAAGCAGAGGAAATAACTTCAGTACTTCTAGTTATCAATCATCAATTGCATATCCAAATCACCTACTTTTAGCATCTATTTACTTTTAGCTCTCTCAACCACCATGTCCCTAAAATACTAAAAAAAAAATGAATTCACAGGACTGATGCCTAAAGGAACACCAATATAGGCCAGTTAAAGACACTTAAATCACATAATGATAGGGGATGCAGACATGTCAAGAAAGAAGAGTCCGTATTGGCTCTTGCAACATTAGTCAGCCTCTCTCAAGGCAGGAAGACACCTTAGAACATTTTACTCGTGACACTTGCAAACTTGAGATGAACATTAGAGAGGAAAAATATAGTATCATATAGGAGCTAAAAGTATAGACTATAGAGTAAGAACATGTTCCCCACCCACCCTAAAACCCTAGATACCCAGGGACCCACCTCTTCCATCTAGACCAAATCCTTGGAATCTACCAACTTATTTAGAAAACTCCAAAAAATTCTAATTCTACCAAATTTTTGAAGCCCAATATCTAACTTTGATATACATAAGTCACATGGCAGGGTATAATTGATTCTCTGAAGTTGATTTCCAAGCTGCATAAACAAGGAATTAAGCGCTAGAGTTGAGACCTGGAAGTCAGTGGAAACTACTATTAAACTCCTGATTATTTATTTCACGGCTTCTCATAAATTAAAGATTAAGTAATGCCACGTACTACTCACATTCTTTGTCCCTTGATCAGTAGGTTTCCAATGGACACTGATTTAATAATGCCTTTAACAAACACATAGAACACCTTAGGTTAGATCTTGAGTCTCTTAGAGACTGAAAGAAATTAACTTGCCAAAATATATTTCTTGCCATCTCAAGTGGTCTCCTTTGGATTTGTTGTTTGTGATAAGAAAATTTTAATTCTATTGGCGCCATAGCTAACTGGTGCACTGCTGTTACCGTTTCCCAAATTCATGGTTCTCAAGTTGTTGGGCAATCTTAAGAGCTTCATAAGAATATTCAAAGCTATCACTGAGTTTCTAAGGTTTGGTCCAATATCCTGTACTAGTTTAATGGATTCGCCATTGGCCCAAGCTTCACCCTTGCTGTATTTTAAAGTATAGGTTCTGTTTACCCAATAAATTGAATTATGACAAGTTAATTTTCTGCATGATGTTAAATTTTCTCTTACCAAGGCTCTTCGAATTCTTCCCAAGCTTGGCAAGGTGATGCAACTGCCCTGTCGCTAATTCAGAAACTCCAACCTGTTTTTTCTTGTTATCAGACTTCTCCACAAAATCCTTAGAAGGCATAGATCTCTTGTGGCTCAGATTTCCATAATCATTTGTCTTGAGTATCTGCTTCAGCCTTTTTACCACCTGACTCATCGTTGGCCTTTTCTTGGGACTTTTCACCAGGCAACTGTCTGCTAATTTTGCAATGTTCCGAGCTACAACTGGCGGATACTGGTTCTTCATGCGTGGATCCATGATTGAGCTGAACTTCTTACGATCAGCTGAAAACTGTTTGACCCAGTCTAATAGTCTCTGTTCGTTTTTCGGACGACTTCTGTCTACAAACCGCCGTCCACTTAAGATCTCATACAATACAACACCAAAACTCCATACGTCACTCTTACATGTCAGATGTCCACTTTCTATATACTCAGGAGCAGCATAGCCATATGTCCCAACCACCTAAATCTCGAAAGCAAAGCATGAAGCTCATTAGATCTCCAGTTCTAGATAGGTTCTTTGGGAGGGGTGGCTGGTGGTGGTGGGGGGAGGG
>CAAKMY010084981.1:2041-17868 GCA_901111285.1 Corrigiola litoralis | reverse complement strand
TATATATATATATATATCAGTTGAAATATACACACCTCTTGTGGATTAATAACAAAACATTAAAATAAAGGTTTTTTTAGAAAATAGAGTAAGATCTTAAACACGCCAATAATTTTAGAGTAGACACCGGTAAAAACATCTACAACTATAGAAGTTCAAGAAAATATCCACGTAATGACAATCAAGAATGGTCTAAAAATGCTAAAGATGTGAACTAATCTATGCACAATCAATATTTTGTCACTATTTGTACAAAAAAAATTGTTACAAATGATTTCTTAACCTGAACTTAATGTATATATCAGTCTCATTTGCTAAGTCATTGTTGGAGTATTTTCTTAAAGAAAGAAAAGGAAGTAGACCGTACTAGGCAATGTTTCGATATTGTATAAATTAATGTCGTTAATTGGATGTGATTTAACTTGGTTTTTTGTCTCTTTTTTTTTATGTACTTTTATTTGATTATAAAACACACGTAAAATTATGAGTTATTTGGTTATAGAAAAAAAAACATAAAATACAATGATTTCCACCGCCTTTAAAATGGATGTACCCACTTACCTACTCTTAATAGTAAAAATCTCTGTAGATTTTCCTCTATTATAAATTTGCGAACACGATTACTAATAAAGATAAGATATGGACGATTAAGAAGCACCTGGTGTAGTAAAGCAGACAAAATTCTCTGCACTTCTATGGAAGCCTTCCCAAGGAAACCTGCTTCCCACGTTGTAAATTGCTTTTCATTTTTTCAACAAACTAAATATTAGTAGTAGAGTACGGAGTATTCATCAACCTACCATCATTCGGCCGCAAATATGTTATGGGCTGATCAATTATGATTTCTTTATACGGTTGTACCTAGAGATACTTCCGTGTCATCAGTGCTTGTTCAATTTGGTAACTGACCACAAGTAAAGATTTTCTTCCTTACAGAATAAGGTTCTTCACTATATCTGGCCCCTTTTTTTGGAGCTTGTCTTCCATCAAAATCATACAGTCCTCTTAAGTTCATGAAAGAAAAGCTAGAGCCTAGAGGAAATCATTATCTGCCATGCTTTGCTGATACATAGCTTCGAGATTGGATTTCTTGTAGTGTGACACAACTTTATTTTCTAATGGTACACCCTGTAACATAACTTTGAAGCAAAGCAAGCGATAAATGACTATTAGTCTTCCTTATTTATTAATCTTTCTATAGTCGTTATATGAAAAATCATCTAATAAATATGAAGACACCATATTTCACACCCATTTGCCTCTACTTTATTTTTTATATGACGAAATTATATTCATTTAACAGGGAATATCACCTTTTATCCTATTATTGGGTCAAAAAACCATATACTATAACAGCTATGAAACGATCATCCCTCTTAACTTGGTAGCTCATAACTATGTACAGATTAATTCATGGTCATTTACTCATATCCTCAAGGTCCAACAGGACACGACTATTATTACTCTGTTGTTAAAGAAAGGGCAAACTTCTTTTTGTCATTCCCGTTCTCCAGCAAAAGCTCTACTTGCCCATCTTCAATTCCATTCACATTAATAAGTTGTAACAACTGCTACTGCTACTAAAGTGAGTTGGAGGGATCCAAGTTGGCTCTCTAAGATCTTTCAGCTTATGATAGCTATGTTACACAACTTGGCGGATTTCTTAGTCAGCAAAAATGGTACTCCATTATCTTGTAGTTCACTTTTTAGGATAGATAAGTGTTTGCTAGAAATTTGGATATGTGTTGACAACAATATCGTACAAATCGTCTATGAATCTAAATTTTTATTATTCTGTGCTAATCAATAAAGACAAAAAGAAAAATGATACCTCTTTGGTTTAAAGTGATCATTTTTATTATGATATCAATAAAAAGGATTTTTTTAACTAAATTAGTGACAATGTTCAAGTTTAACTCAAAATAAAACTATTTTTCGGACGTTCGGGGTAGCAAGTACGAAGTAGCAACTAGTAAGTCTAAAGTTTCGGTTAATCAGAAGTTCAGAACTCGTCTGACTCGGCTTATCTCCAACGGCCGAAATTATCCAAATACTTCATGTGTAGCGGGCCTACAGAGTGGGTCGGCCCCAACTTCCGATAGCTAAGTTGCCAATGTTTTGGGCAGACACCCATGCTTCCTTCACTTTTTTCTTGTGTTGTGGCAAGCAAAAGTTATGAAGAAGGCGCCAGAAATTGGCACACAATAGGCTGACACTCTTGTGAGGGGTTTGTTTGGACAATTTCTCCTGCAAGGCGCCTGTTTATGGCGGATTCTTCACTACTTTAGAGTGAGCACCTTGGTTGCGTAGTACATTTTTTTAGGATCAGAATTAAAAACATGGGAGTGAGAAGGCGTTATCATATGATATTTCGTTTGAGAGTCATTCTTTTGATAAATATCATCATAATCTCTAACTAATAAGATTTGTCAAGTGACAAGGTGACACTTAAATTGGACATCGGCTAATTATTCATTGAGTTTCTTTGGTTCTGACCTACACAGAAAATCAGTAACAAGGATCACATTCCATATGAATAACGGCTACAGACTCGCCAAATTTTATGCACCAAAGTTTCAGAGGCACATTGCATTGTCTGTCTCCTTCATTTGCCAAATTAAATAAAACAGACATCTGAAATTATGGTAAGTTATTTTCATTTCATCATTTGTTTGTAAGCATATGAGATTAAGTGAACAAAAAGAAAGATCCTTTATAATAGAATATGATAGTGACCGAAGCGAATTACGTAACGATAGGTAGTAGTCCCATAACTGACCACACCAACTGCTTGTTACAGCCACTACCAGCTAAATTCTTCTTCTGGTCATTTCTTTTCCTTTTCATATTCTTCCCTTTTGGTACAACATAACAACATTACATTACCTGATTACCTCAATTTTTACAAAGAGATTTCCGAACAAATGAGATAAGGAGAAGTCGGATGTTAGCAATCTTATTTATGTAATAAATTACTTAAAAATATTTTCAATTGACCCTGAAAATGAAATGCGTCAACCATTTGCTCCCGACATTCATGATAGAGTCGCTGAGTGTATTACAAGCCTATTTTGATATAGTACTTCCAAAACCAAGAAATTATAAATCTTTAGTTCCATCATATTCTTCCCTTTCAGTGTCAAAATAAATTCTTCACGTCAAATTTTGTAATAAAACAGTTAGCCAACAATCCAAAAGAAATTCCAAAACCAAATCTAGAACCCAATCATCCAAACCATGCATCAGTTCCTCTTACATCACCATCGTCCTGTGTCCTACACATTTGAAATCCTATAGCCATCCAAAAAATAAATTAACCATACTTTCAGAGTAGCTCACACTAAATATAAGCACACACTTCCATACACTCCTTCAATCACAAGCCTTAGACAACCTCAAAGATATCCTTCCATTCTCCCTACCAAAATGGAAGGCTCCCCTATTCTAGTTGTAATATGTTTCCTTCTAGTAAGGGCTTCGTTTATCGACGTGGAGGCTCGGGCCCCATTTGCTTGTAACCCCAAGCACGCTGGGGCTCGAGACTACCCGTTTTGCGAAATCTCATTACCCGTGGCAGACAGGGTCCGGGACCTAATTGGACGGCTGACATTACAAGAGAAGGTGACACTGTTGGTGGACAATGCCGCGGCCGTGCCAAGGCTAGGCATTGAAAGCTATGAGTGGTGGTCGGAGGCATTACATGGAGTGTCCAATGTAGGGCCAGGGACTAAATTTGGCGGGAAGTTCCCTGGTGCTACTAGCTTCCCTCAGGTTATCACAACCGCTGCTTCTTTCAATGCATCCTTATGGGAGGAAATTGGGCGGGTAAGTCACAGTTTCTTCATTTCTAGCTCATGTATGTCTATCAGTCTATGGTGTCAATGTTCAATTGTTCATACATATTGCACAAGATACTTTTTCGTAGGTGTTTCGTTTTAGAATAAGTAATGAAACAAAAAAACATTTGGAGTGACATAACCTAATTGTCCTAGTCGTAAATATATGTCTCTAGTAAGGATTGCGTGATTACACGATTTATTCTCGAAGTCATTGTAATATACTCCGTATATACGATTTACTCCAATCATGAAGTTGAGGTTCGACACTCATTTTGCGACTTAATGAATGCGCTCGACAAAAGAATATATACGATGGCATGCTTCTAAGACATCTTGATCAGAAAAGAATATGTACTGCTCTGCGTAAGCAAATATGTAATCACGTACTCTGTATTTCTTACGTAAACATACAATAAAAGCAGGTCACCCTCAGAGTGTGTATGTAGTTGGTATTAACTGATGTGAAAATTAAAAATTTCATACTTCATATCAATCCATAAGAAATCTACAGAGTTATGTTGAAACTTTGATGGCTATTGCAGGTAAAAGTCTTGGAGCTTCTACTGAACTGTGGAACACAGATATAACATTGTTTTGTCCTAGAGCAGTTGTCTTTCTATCTTAAGTCTAAGGATTACTCCGTACTCCGTATCATATAACACTCATATACGTAAATTTATGTTTTAATCATCCTTCATTTATACGGAGTATAGGTGTATGTTAATATTCTTTTAGGAATAATTTACTAATTTAATGCCAAATGAAATAAGCTAGGAATACATTTTTGTTGGAAATGAAATAACCTAGGAATATATGTTCGAAAAATTTAAAGTGAAAGGGATAGTATGTCAGATAATCTGATATGCGTTGAGTTTTCTATGGGTGATGAAGAGACGTGCAAATGTGTACTTCTACTTGTCATTTGTGCTGTGTAAGTGCATCATTGTGGGCGTAGCGTGTATAAAGTCAAAAAAAGTCCCTAGGAACTTGTCTATGGTAGATTGTTGTAGGAAATTCAGCCGTTCAGGTACTATGGAATGCATATGTACCCGGAATATAAGATAAATATTTCTTCATCAGGATAAGGCAGTAGGGTATGATATTCGTACATAGGTCACAGTAAAGTAATGTTACTGGACCTGGTGTTAGCTTAGCCGCAAACTTTCCATGAATTAGGTACAGAAAACATGCATATGTTGGTTAACAACTGTGAAACCATGAAAGAAATTGGCGATTAACTATTTCAATCCTTATCACCAAAAAAGCTCTCTGTTCGATCCCGGTTTAGTTTAGCCACTCATGGAATTATTCCATACGTCCATATACATAAAGAGAATGAAATTGAATGAATGCTTGTTAAAAACATGAAGGAAAGAGTTTGAGAAAATATATTGTGAACTAAGTGTGAATTACGGCGTTAAAAGCAAGTCATCAAATATGAATTAGCATATGACCTCAGGACACCTAATATGTAATATGCATCAGAAAAGACCTGATGTAATTAAGTGTGAATCATGCAAAACCTCAGGTCACCATTTATCAAAAAATCATGAATCAAAAGTCGAGGAGTCTTTATTGCTTCTCATATACGGAGTATTTTGATTTTTTTTTTGATATAGAGTATTTTGATTTTTCGATAGTAGTAGGTCTTGTATTGGACCGCTCTATGACAATAAATGGGAGATTTTTAAGCTTTTGTTTAAGCTATTAAAATTTAAGTTTAGTTTTTAAAATAATATTGTCTTTTTATAAGCTCACTAAAAAAATTATTAACGCCTCATATGAAAAATATTAAATGATTGCCCATCAGTCTGATCAAAATCACATGGTTTGGTCGTTTCATATTAGTACGCAGATGGGGGTTCACAAGACCCCACAACTTTTGGTGCAATACTATAAATAAAGGTAAAAAATTACTATAAATACTAAAAATATTGTTATTTTGGTACAATAAGACCCCTCTCTCTTCACCATGAGGGTTCTTGACTACTAAATTTTCAAATTTTCGTTTATCTAAGACCCCACACCCCAAATTTTCTGGCTACGCCACTGCTAGTACGTGTAAAAAGTAGGTTTTTACTCCGTAGCTTTTTAAGTGAGATTGCAGCCATCCACCACTTCTACTAGTATATGAGTAGGTTTTAGCTTTTATGTACATTCAACTCATTGTCGGACCATAAGATCTTCTATGTCGATGCTATAAACTTCAACCAAAAGCCAACAACAGATGAGTTACTCTGTAATGTCAAAAAAGTGTAGTGGACGTCAAAGACCTTTGCAAATTGCACTGGACAGTAGCAGGTCCATTTAGTTGCAAGAACGGCTGTACCTTATCTTAGTAGTGGAATATTATCTAACTATATAAGTAATAAGTGGGGTCCATCATATGTCGTTACAGTAGAAACTAACTAGTCTTTACCCTTTCGGAATGTTATGAGAATAGGCCAATGATAATATAGTGTCATCATTTGCTTCTTGATTTATTTTCAGGGTGATTTTGGAGACATGTTCTGATGTTCTACTCCGTATAAGATTAAGCTAAATGCCTAAGTGTTTTAAAGAAATCAAAGAAGATAATGTGTGTTTCAATGATTGAATAATTCTTTTTTGGCTTAACTAGGTGAAACTATATAAATCTTTTACATTAAACACTTACCATTTACCAAATACGTTTGGCAAAATATAAATATGAATAGTAAAGAGAACACACATAGTGGAGCTAGCTCCACTCTATGCACGATCACCCTAGCTTTTTTTGCAGAGAAGCCCATCTAATGATGTATAAACAATGATAATGCAGAACTAGTACCTATTTGGTACAAATATAAGAGCATAGATTGTGGTAATATTGTATATTTATGAGTATGAACCCATGAAGTTCAAACTTTTTATTTTCCGTCAAATCCGCATTATTGGATATATATTTTACGCATGAATATGGATACAGATACACGATATTCCATTTTCAATTAAGAATATCCAATTTTAGGATTAATGATTAATTGGTCAATGATTGTTGTTGTTGTATTAAAGTGTAATTTGTTGGATATTCGACGATTTCTTCCTGAATTCACAACCATATAGAATAATGAATAGCGGCTACGTACGAGCGATATTGGAGCATAAACTATGAGAGTACGTTACTAAAATTTGTTTTGTGAGAAATGAAGGTGGTGTCAGATGAGGCAAGAGCTATGTACAATGGTGGAATGGGTGGACTTACCTATTGGAGCCCTAATGTAAACATATTAAGGGACCCAAGGTGGGGCCGTGGACAGGAGACTCCCGGTGAAGACCCTGTCCTTGCCGGTAAATATGCTGCGAGCTACGTGAGAGGACTACAGGGAACAGACGGTGACCGGTTGAAGGTAGCAGCTTCTTGCAAACACTATACCGCCTATGACCTTGATAACTGGAGTGGCGTTGATCGTTTCCACTTCAATGCACAGGTAAAAAACATTTACTATTTATAAGCACCTTAATTAACTATTTTGCTGATAAGTCCGAACTAAGTAGTGTTTTTCAGAGTTGGTAAACAAGTCGTTTCGTGTCATATTTGTGTGATATCAAATACAAACGTGTCATTGATGATCCCTCAACATAACACTGACCCAAATGGTTTTCGTGTCGGGTTCATGCTTTTCACCCCCAACCCTAACCCGACCCATGTAAGTTTTGCGTCGATCCAATTACTTGTATGTGTTAAAAGTACTCAACTTAACCTAGCTAGTTTTATGTAGAGTTTATATTATCTTGTTTGATCGTGACATTTTTATCGACTCTACTAGTATATGGTATACACTAATTTCTATAAGATTATAGAAAGATCCAGCAATATAATCTTAAGAACCTCCTAAAACAACAAATGACAAAGGTTCCTTAAAAGCAATTAACTTAGATTTCCAAGATCAGAGTTAGTACTAATATACTCCATTAGTATCTAGCTAGATTCCTAGACATTATACAATCAAGAAGATAACACGACCTCCCTAAGCAAAAAAGATTGGTGAATATAGGAAAAAATGTGTATAAGGAAATAAACAAGGTGTTGGAAACATGAATGAATCCTAAGCATTGAAAGAACCCCACGAGGGATGCTTCACGGGTTGTGGTTGGGATTTGATCAATACCTCTGACATTCTGACATGAAAAATCTAATAGAAGTAACAATTAGCCGCAGCAATATTTTTTTCTTGACGCTGATGGTTCATCACCCTATAGTACTTTATGTACTCGCACGACCAACACAAATCCTCTGCAGTTGTGCATCAACCGGTGAGTCCCAACTTGGCAAGTTGCGCGACATTGTATGGGCACTGGGCAGTTAGGAATTAGGACCCTCTTATCCTGAGGGTCGTCACAACCATTAAAAGACTATGGTTGGCATTATCGATTACGATCAATGATGCCTGGTAAGAGGGTACGTAGTAGTATCTTGTATGTTGGGCGGAAACGTAGAAGTATTACTAAAGCATGAGCATGGATCTATGATGAACTTTAGCTACTTTTTAGGTGGTATAACCTCACAACTAAAAGTTGTACTGTATAGACAAAGCATTATCATGGATCCAGGATAAACGTTAGCTACTGCCTTAAGGCCCTATTTGTATATGGAATTTTGGTATCATTTCTAATAGTTCAACAAAATCTCCGAATGTTCTGAAAAATTAGTAGAGTTCTGAAAAGTTTCAATAAATTTCTTAATGAAATAAATATCTCAATAAAAATACCATTTAGAACATAGATTTTGATAAGATATTTTTACTGTCTATCGGTGTAAATGTGTAATTGTGATAAGTTGACAAGTTGTTACTCCGTGCTACATATCAATCCGTATTGTAAAGTATGATGGATTAAAGTTAAATTTCATAATAAATACTGTATTCTTTGGTTCTTATTTGTAGAAAAAAGGCTAGTCATTATCTGTATGGACACTCTTCCGCGTATTAATGGATTTATACAATTTTTGTTAGCATAAAAATGCTTAAATGAACTCCTTTTCTCGGATTTTGGCGGCAATAGTTCATTATGTAGAATTGTAGATAAAATACTAAGTACAAGAATAACAAGAGATTTCAACTTATCTTTGTTCTTACTCATGGTCGTGTGTATGCCATGATGGTTGGACAGGTTACTAGACAAGACATAGTGGATACGTTTGATGTGCCCTTCAGAGAATGTGTGATGGAAGGCAAAGTTGCGAGCGTTATGTGCTCCTACAATCAGGTCAATGGCATCCCAACTTGTGCGGACCCTAAGCTCCTTCACAACACTATCAGAGGCGATTGGCGCCTTAATGGGTATAATTTCTCCCATTTATATGTTTTCCTTCAACATGAAAAGCATTGTCGATGACAGTCACCTAAAACACTATATTTAAGGATGGTCATATCTTAACTTTAGCTCGAATTTTTTTATTTGGTTTTCTGCATCAAGTAAAGTATGAATTCAAGCCGGGAAGGATTACAAAGGCGCAAAAGCTCTCTTCCACAAGTTCTAACATTGTTACATCCCCCAGGTCACTGCATGAAGATTAATTTAAGAAACATACCAGCTAATTCCACTAACGCTTCTTTTATATTCCACATTCTCTAGAACTCATGACTATTCTTAAAAGAAACGAACGGAAATACGACGAAAGGACTACACATATTACGCACATTCTTACTTTAGTGATCAAGCATCCTAATTCTTGTGCGGTTTCTTTTAAGTTCGTTATTCACAAGATGCTTGCCTCTCCTTGTCATAAAAATTTTGTGCACATTCTTGGACTGTTTTCGATTGGGGTATTTTACTAAGAGTTGACAATTTTGTGTTTTATTCTTGGACTAAACAGATATATAGTTTCGGACTGTGATTCAGTTGGGGTGTTCTATAGTGAACAGCATTACACATCCACTCCTGAGGCTGCTGCTGCAGATGCTATTAAAGCAGGTTAGTCATCTCTACATTTCTTGTTCTTAATTTGAACAGAAAGTATTAAGAAATGCACCATTTTCTACAATATTGTGAGAGAAAGTTATGCAGCTACACCTCAAAATTGACCAAAGGTTGGCTCTATAATGTTGCAGGTTTGGATTTGGACTGTGGGCCTTTCCTTGGGATCCACACAGTGGAGGCCATAAAAAGGGGTTTATTGACTGAGACTGATGTAAATAATGCTCTAACAAACACACTTACTGTCCAAATGAGGCTAGGAATGTTTGACGGCCCACCATCAGCCCAACCATATGGACACCTTGGTCCAGCAGATGTTTGTTCTCCAGCCCACCGGGAGCTAGCCCTAGAAGCCGCCCGACAAGGCATAGTGTTGCTCAAGAATCACGGCCCAAGTCTGCCTCTCTCCCACATGCGCCACCGCACTGTCGCTGTGATCGGGCCCAATTCCGATGTAACAGTGACAATGATTGGGAACTATGCTGGTAAGTTGGTGTCCATCAAACCCATGCTCATTTGACTTCATAAACCACAAGCAAGGATAATAGCCCAAATGGAAAAAAGAGGATTAAGGTTGTCTTAGTGGTTCCTGTGTTTATATGAGTGTGTTATGTGGGCTCGACCGCTCGGTCCTCACTCAGTACTCGTACTAAGCCTAAGCACATATGTTTAGTAAGCTACAATTTTATGGAAAAGTTAGCTTATCTTTGGTGATTTGTCTTTGCCAACATTAGGTATTGCATGTGGATACACTACACCCCTCCAAGGAATAAGCAAGTATGCCAAAACCATTCACCAACAAGGTTGTGCAGACGTAGGCTGCAACGACAACAAGCTGTTTGGCCCTGCAATCAGTGCCGCCACTCAAGCAGATGCAACAGTTCTTATTATGGGGCTTGATCAGTCCATTGAGGCAGAGTTTAGGGACAGAGCTGGGCTGCTCTTGCCAGGCCGACAACAAGAGCTTGTATCCAAGGTTGCAACAGCCTCAAGGGGCCCTACTGTATTAGTCTTGATGAGTGGTGGACCTGTGGATGTGTCCTTCGCGAAGAATGATCCGCGAATTTCTGCCATCTTGTGGGCAGGATACCCAGGCCAGGCTGGTGGCCAAGCCATAGCAGATGTCCTCTGGGGTACAACTAATCCAGGTAACTAACACTCATCTAATCATTTTAGAAGAATGTCAGTAAACATACTCTATTTGTTTACTTGTGCTAGATGTATTCATGATATGAGCAAATTTGGCTGTTGCACGACACTTACAACTCACAACCAAGTCTATCATAGAATAATATGTACGGTTTAGTGGTTTACTCATGATGATATGGATTTTGGTACAGGAGGCAAGCTACCAATGACATGGTATCCTCAAGAATATCTCAACAATCTCCCTATGACTAACATGGCAATGCGCCCTGGACGAGGCTACCCGGGGAGAACTTACAGGTTCTACCAGGGGCCAGTAGTCTTCCCATTTGGACATGGGCTTAGCTACACCCATTTCACACACACAATAGCCGATGCACCTGCAGAGCTTGTAGTCCCTTTGGACGGGCACCGGCGATCCAATGCTTCAGGCAAGGCTATCCGTGTGACTCATGCAAGGTGTGGCCAGCTCTCCTTGGCCGTGAACGTTGATGTCAGGAATGCAGGGTCCAAAGATGGTTCCCACACCATCCTAGTGTTCTCTCGGCCGCCAGCAGGGCAGTGGGCCCCACAGAAGCAGTTGGTTGCCTTCGAGAGGGTCCACGTCCCAGCTGGGGCCCTGCAGAGGATGCAAATGAACATCCACGTGTGCAAGTACTTGAGTGTTGTTGACAGACAAGGAATCAGGAGAATTCCTTTGGGTGATCATCATATTCATATTGGCGATGCTAGGCATTCCATCTCGCTCAAACCAGAAACTTTGGGAGAGATTAAATCCTAAATTCCCCCCTTGTCTTCATAAAATGAAATGTTCTTTTGCTCCTTTTTTGCAATCGCTTTCATGTCCTGCTCAAAGAGCAGGTCATGTTCCGAAACCCCCACCGGAACATTGAAGGGAGGGGTGCCTTGCAATGGCAACTTCAGCAAATATGACTATAGGTATATTATATAGGTACCGATTCTTGGCTTATTGCAGCAAAAACATTGCTGCATGTGTAATCGAAAGCCGGCTTCTAAATGATTATCAGTATATTTTTGTTTATTAGTTGTTAAAATCTGAGCTGAAGTTCAAGAAAGTTTGAAGCACATATGTATCAGGCAGTCAGATCGTTGTATACTTATCATCAATAGATAAACGATTTTTCTTTGATCTATGCATAGTAAGAGTATGATGGTTGAGCTAAGTAGTAATCGTCTAATTTTGATACGAAATACAGCACAACTAAAGCTTCAGGCACTGCATTTGAGTCAGATTTTAGATACTATTCAAAGTTCTGATCCTGTTCAAAGTTACATAACTGTTTCGCTTCTGCGATGCTCGTTTTTCATCAATAGAAAAACAACTCTCTTTAGTCTATGCATAGCAAGAGTATGATAGTTCAACTCAGTAGTAATCGTCTAATTTTGATGCGAAACACCATATTTAGACAACAGAATTAATTATTTAGGCATTGCATTTGGGTCAGTGTTTTGATACTATGAAAAGTTTTAACACTATCCGAAAGTTGTAACATAACTGTTTCACTTGTGCCCTTTTTGTCAGAGCACAAAAGACGTATTCAAAGCCAGCTGCTTGAGTTGTGCAAAAAGAGTAGGGGAGAGTACATGACTTACATAAATTCACTTGGCTTCAAAAGATATAGCCAGCAGCCTTGATTTGAGACTTCTTAACGACAAGAACATTCAGCATGTTGGCTGTCTCATTGCTCAGCTCGAAAATACAGATATCTTGTACCTCCAAACCAATCTGCCGTGCAAACATGATCCACCCTTTGCTGAAAAGGCACTTAGAGTGATTTTTTATACATCGAACTTCCCATCGCCATCCATCATATGCCTCAAGCTTTATGAATTTGGTGCCCGTTGATCCAAGCCCAAGATGCTTACAACCAAAATGTATGGGAACATGCTGCAATAGTAAGAACAACAACTTAAGTGGTTCCGATTATGAAAAAGGAGGCGGCAGAGGGGGAGAAGAGAACCACAATATAACTTTTGAATCTTTTAAGGGAAGACGGAAAATCGGGTATAAATTTAGGCTAGTAAACACACAGTCTCTATACTCACCAAGAGCATTCCTTTGTGCAGATTATATTTCTTGATGACACTAATGAAGAAAGGGTTTTTGGGCAGAGAAATTCCAGCAGCAGCGACAGCTTCCAGCAGTCCCTGGTACGGCTTGAGCCACACAGTAGGCCCTGCACAATTTGAGACGGTAATCGAATTGCAGAATAACCTAATACTCCCTCCGTATTAAGCTAATATTAGTTGTTGCTAACTATGCAGGATGGAAATCTTGCTTTACATAGGAGTGACAAATTAAAAAGAAAATGAGCAATTAGAGACACTTGTGTACAGAAATCATATTGTATACTCAATTTTGAGAGAACATTATAATGTGAATGCAATGAACAATGTGAAGGAGCTTTAACAAGCCGTTTACCTGATGGAATGAATTCTCTTACATCATTTGTCTCAGTGCTATGTTCAGTTGCTACACTCGGCTTCATGTCCTCGTTTTCACTACCATAATCATCAACTTCACTGTCTAGATCTATCACTTCCTCATGAGTAATTGGCTGTGTATCCAGGCTTTTGACACTGACATTGTCATCATCGACATCATTGATATCTTCTTCATAGGGAACTTCCGTCTTTACAGCACCTTGACAAGATTCCTTTTCTACTTGAGGATCATTACGTGGATTACATTTATAAGATATCTCACAACCAGTTAGATTGAATATGTGGACTCTGAAAGTTGAATTGCCTTCATACTTGAATAGCAGGAAGTATGCAAAGCCTATGGAGAAGTACTCCACAAATTCCTGCCAACCATCATGAAACCATAGCTTCTTATCCTCCCTTATTAACGCAACTTTCCTGCTTTCACCCCTCGGAACTGTGAGAATGACATCACTAGCGAGTTCATCGCTGAATGCCGTGGCAAATTTCTCAGGAAGCCTCTGTCAACAGTCAAAACCCAAACAGAACAACCCCAAGGCCGATTTATTTCAGTAAATTGAGTAACTTGGGCAACAAAAATATGGTTGCAAGTTGCAACTTGTACACAAGTAGATCGAGAATTACATGACCAACAAAGATTTCATATTAGACAATGCCCCCAAGTACAACCTCAGGAATATATTGCTCTCGACTACGTTTTGAAATCGAACAATATGCTAAATGCAATGTTCTCACAAGATCGTTAATTTGTCATCTACTGGCAATAAGAGCTGACTGATCATAGTGCATTCATTTCAACAGCAGATCAGCTCCAGAAATTGAAACTTGGGAGTATGACGTGGAACTAAACTTATGTTATAGAGACTTTTGTTGCTCCCACTTTATCAACCTGACTCTTCATTTCCTCTCAAGTACCGATTTTTCGATACTCAACACTAAGATATAGCCATATAGGTATGGACCCTTAAACATTTCCCCAAGCTGAAAATTGATGTTTTTTCATAAAATTGCCTAATAAACCAATGATACTCCGGCAATAAACGATGAACTACATTGCCATAAACGTTCCACAAATCACGATGTATATTGCATTGAAGATAACACTGCTAATGACATCCTTATGTCTTTTGTCTAGTTCTAAAGGTAGTACATATAAACCAATACAGTGAAAAGGGGTGACAATATTTTCAGAAATTCTTTTATGAGATCGTCTGAAATCAAACCGTTTAAATAGTCACGTATTGGCTTAAATTAGTCACTTTCTAAGTTTCTATACAACTTTGATAAAATGTAGCGTAATCACTTAATAATTTGTGCAATATTTGCACTCCTAGCAACAATTCTCCCAAGTTAGCAGAAGTAGCCCTCTTGCATGTACAAAGAGATCATCAAAGAGTTCAAATATATACCTCTAGACTCTAGTTAATTCATCTAATAAGTTATGATCACACGTTCTGTAACAAGATTTCGCGTACCCATGAATCTTAAGCATATCACTAGCCCACTAGGTTCCAAGGTCTCATTTTTATAAACTATATAAACAATACTCTAATAACTTAAACATCAACTTGGGCACTAACAACTCATCATACAACAGTTGATGCACGAGAAAGCAAAATAATGGTGATGTACAATGTCAAAGGGTTCAAGAAAACAACTAATAGAGCATATAACTATTACTTACAAGCTTCTTAGACTGTGTAGAAGGGCATAGCATCAACTTGTAGAAGCAAGAATGACTAGTGCTCTTTCGTCTTCGCTTTAGAGATTCCATTGAGGATAAAGTTTAAGTGGAGTGATCTTCGAAATTCTTGTGTGGGATTTTATGCGTTGATGAATTTACTCTTGTAAGGCAAATTAAATGCGTTAAGTTTTGCATGCGATCAATAGTAAACGTGAGACAGTAGGAAAGGCCCATAATAATTATTTGCATGCATGCTGGGATTTCGAGCCATATGGTACCACAATCCGGACCTATATGGGGAGTGTATTGTTCTTCCTCAATGAAAGTATTTGATCTCTTAGTCTAATTTAGGCCGGTATAAATTTATCACTCCAATAAGTTGTAGTTAATATATGAAGATTTATGATAAAGGCAATTTTTAGAGGCGTTAATCTATTGGTTCGTACGTTGGATTGGATCCGGATCGTGATCGAATGACTCGATCTCGGATCTCGAATAATTTGATTCGTAATAACCGTGACCGAATAAATTAGCTTGGACTGATCGGATTGAATTGAAATATGTCCAATTGACAAACCACAATTTGACGGAATTTCGTTTATAATTTTATTTTAGATTACGCTACAAATTGCGCTCTAACCGAAAATGTATGATCATATCATTTTATTTTTGTTACAATTTCATAAACAGATTTCTATATGAAGTACCCTTGGAGCTTTAAAAAAAATATTGAAGTCACTATTTAATAGGCACTT
>CAAKMY010084959.1:0-13678 GCA_901111285.1 Corrigiola litoralis | reverse complement strand
TATTCCCATCAATTTTTCCTAAATTATATGTAACATTTAGAAGAACAACTTCGTTAAAAAGGTGGGTGATCATTTTAAAATCGTGAATAATCATATTATAGTAGTGAGATTTTTGTTTTTTATCATAAAAAAAAAAAGACGATTTCCTATTCATTCATATTAACTAGTTTAATTAGTTGTTTTTTTTAATCTCATATTAATTTGTTTTGAAGTGGTGAGAATTTTTCCACAAATAACAAATAATGTAAAAAATCACATCTTTTGATGTTACTCCGTAATTTACTTCTACAGAGACCGACTTATACAACATTTAGGAAAGCGAGTCACTGTTATATCGGTAATTACAAACGCGGCTCCAGAAATCTGATTCTACAGGAGATTTTATGAACTTAAACTTACTATACTCCTTGCCTTAGAAAACTCAGTATACTACTATGATTCTACAAGTACTTGGAGGTCAAGTTTACCAAACTTTCCTAAATTTTCCTTAACCAAAAGTGATAGATTTACTACGTAGTACGTAATTTCGTTTCCTTGTCTCATCTCCGCGTCCTAGTCGGTTAATAATAATGTCATCATGTAAGACTATAAATATATGGACTACATATTGTTTTTTCTCACAAATCACATCTTCATCAAACAAACTTTCTGCGTGATCGTAAGAATACGAAATTTTCTCTAAAGATCAAACACAGTAATTCTTATAAACACATAGATATTCTTTTCATTAATTAATATTGTTATCATCAACCTTTATTTTCGTTCCTTCACGTTCTACTTGAACCCTAGTAGTATTGTACGTTTTGTTTTATTATTAACTGATACTAGAAGAATTCAAGAATAAAGATGGGTGATGTTGATCAGAATGATGAAATTCCTCAATGGGTGCATGATATGGTCAATGTGGAGTTCCATACAAGTAAAGGTATTAAACCTGATGATCTTGCGTTCTTCTGTGTCGACTGTGGGGGAAAAAGCATGACCAAACATGAAAAAGAAAGGAATCATGGAGGTCACCGAGTGTTGCAGACAATGAGTTGTTCAAGGAATTATGGCTACCGTGTTGGCCAAGTAATGGAGATGAATCATCTGTTAGATGTTACAGGGGTGTGTCCTTACAAGATCAACAAAAGCTATGTTTTCTTCCCCAGAGATAGGTTGAAGGAGGGAGTCAAACAACCTCAGTCATTACGCTCGTGTGTTGTTTGTAAGGCGAGCTTGTCCAGTAGTGCCACCTCTGATGATCGCTTCTGTTCCATTAAGTGTAAGCTCAACAGTAATGCTTCGCACCGGGTCGATTTGTCCGCTTCATCTTGGTCAAGCAATGTGATGCTTCTGCTAAAGAAAGACATCCCTCCAACTGAATATAAGAAGAAGATTAAGAAGAAGAAGAAGAAGGTTAATAAGAAGGAGAAGGTTGAAAAGGTTGCCAATAAACAACTGAATGACGGTTCTCTTAGATTATTGCTCAAGCGTAATGTTGGTATTGTCAAGGTAGAGAATCTCGAGAAGAAATTGGTAGAGAATGTCAGCACCAAGGTAGAGAATTCTGAGAAGAAATTGGTAGAGATCAATATGGACAGCAAGGTAGATAAACATGACAAAAAATTGATTGAGAATGTCAGCCCCAAGGTACAATATCCTGAGAAGAAATTGGTAGAGAATATCAACAAGCCGACTGAGAATCCTCGTATGGAAGTGACGTCGGAAATTTTCGACGAGGAGGAATATTTACGACAAAAGAGGGAGAGGGTGTATACCCTCGAGGAACTGGAGAAAATCGCGGAGAATAAGAGGAAGTTGAGGAAGTATTTGGAGGATTCAGAGGATGAGGAGGAGGAAGCGAAACCATCAAAGAAGAAGTCAAGGAAGCGTGTTAAAGCGAATTATCAAGATCAGAGTGCGATTGACATACTTGGGGAGTGGAACATACTCGGTAGATGGAGATACTAGATTGACGCTGGAACAACACAAGTATGGGGATAATCTTCAAGAAGAGGAGCTGCAGAGCAGCTTTGTTTTGAGTTTCATGTGGATTAGTCACAAACAATTGCTCTACTATTTTTTTATGAACTACTTGTTGGGTTGAAGTGTTGTTATCGTAGACATATATGTGAAGGCCTATGTTTTTTTTTTTATTCTTAATGAATTAAGTACTTTTATCCTAGGGAGTTGTAATTTAGTTATTATCATCAATAAAAGAATATCTTCTGCAAACTGGCGGCCTGAATGCACGATACCTCTACTTAATTAGTAAGATCTGCAAGTTCGCATGCATGAATTGAAGTTAGAAATATGGATTAGCCAAGGTTATGGACTGATGTTTGGCATATCATGTCCTTTATGTAATAATGGTTGACCTTTAAGTACTTGATAGATATGGTCTACTCAGTCTTCTCGGCTAATAAATACTTGTTGGGTTGATAGATATTGACATATTGTTCCAGAATGAAATTGTGAATTTGTCCGAATGTTTGAGACACAGGGAATGAAAGACACAGGAAATTGTTCTAAAAAATTTTCGGACCATGACTGATTTGATGGGTTATGTGATTGTGAAATGCCGGAGGAAATTTGTGATGTGATTGTGGTACAATACATGAAACCATTGGACATTTATGTTGAAACTCATTTTAATAAGGATAGCACTTCCTAATCTGAATGTATTCGCCTAAATGCTCTGGGCTTTTCTAAAGATACATTTTTCTGATGTGAGTAGTTTATTTGCCGAAATAAACTCTGAAATTCAGCATGAGCATGAATTTGGTGAAACAGAGGGAGTCACCTAGTGAAACAACGAATTCATCACTCTTATAAATGAACCAACTGTGCATTAATCGGGAAAATGAAATTAAATCTAAACAAGTTCCTTGTACTTATGACTAGCTGTCATGAATGTCAATAGAATGCTTTTTATAGAATGTAGTACATCTCACAAACAATAGACAATACTCCTACGACAGAATCAAAGAAGCGAAAATACCAGAAGCTATCATGGTTTGGAAACCTAAAATAAATTAAATAGACAGGGTGGAGTGCATCCTATAAAGTTTCTTCATTGGAACGACCGGCCAGTCGATGCAGTGGATCCAGGGGTTCCTAGCAGTTCGCATCTTGATTCGCCGCACTGATCTCCAGGCAGCACTGTTGCATTTGAAGCCAAGACCAAAGGCAAGCTGCAAAACACGGTCAGGAACCTTCCCTTTGGCTTCCAAGTTCCAAGTAAGCCAACTGGTACCAAATGCTGCTGCTGGAGGTTTTGCCAAATCGGTGCAGGTCATGCGCGAGGCTTCAATGTTCTCGTCACTAAGCTACAAGTTCCTCTGGAGCTCATCTAGCACTGTCTTGCGCGCTGCGTGCACACAGAAGTGCTAATATCGAATTAGTTCTTGAAATTTAACACCACTACAGTATAATTTAACATACATTATTCAAAATAAACTAGTTGCAGTATAGTTTTTTTTCTTTTCAGAAGCGTTGCACTTCCCATAATGCTTGCAGTGCTAAGACTGTTTCATAAATTTATCATTTTGCAAGAATTATGTCAATTTGATGACCAGAATATATTTCGAGTGAATTTGGATAAACTCCTTTTGGTTATGGTTTATCCAAGTCGGGTCACTACAAGTCTGGTGAACTTTAGACCTTTAAAAGTTAGGCTCCAATTGGGTTTAGTTCAAGTCAGAAAACTTTGGATCATTTCGGTTTTCGGCTGGCCATTTAATTTGGGTCGAGACAACTTTGTCACTACTTCTACTTAAAACGAGTCTTCCTTTTTGTCCCATTCAACTTAAGCCAATCGCTTTCAATTGACCTGTTTCTGAACTAACCAGCTCTTGCACTTGCGAACTATCACTTCCCAAAACACAGTACAAATCCAGAGGCTTCTTGGGTTAGCTTATAGCCTATAGGTGATGGTGATAGGTCACTGCGTTAGAGACATGATCCCTTGGTTTGGGCTCCTCGAGCAAAGTCACAGTCTTGCTCATAAAAAATCCCTTGCATGTACTTCATTCATCCGTTATCCCATTGGTTAAAGATCGCACAGATAAAAAGATGTACCATAACAACTGTGCACTAGCTTGCGAGCTACCATCATTTAATTTATAAGCATATACATTGACATAAGTGCAATAAACCAACCACACTTCACTACTCTTTATAAACGACTTGCAGTTCACTCCTTTTCTTTCAGATACTATTCGGCCATCGCCTCCCTTCAAGGTAGTACGGACATCGTACACGGATGACTTTGCTCCTCAAAGGGTTATTTCTTTCTACTATAGGAATATCACCATAGTTGCTCTTACTGTCTCGTAATTGGATCCTTTGTATCTACCTGTGTTCATCCTTGGTCTTGCATGTGGGAAAGAGGCTACGTAGTGCAGCCAAGGATGACTTGCCGGCAGCTTATTTTTTTACTTAACACAAAAAGACCATCTAATTATGGTTAGCGTCACTTGCGAAATAGCTGAGCGGCAAGTTATTCTAGGCTACATTTCTTCCTCCTTGTCTCATGCTAGACCATTTGGTGAAAGTTGAAACCAACACCTTCACTCGATCCCATGCTTACAAATGCTATAAATTACATGCTCCGACGTGCTATAACTTCGTGCTATACACGACTGCACGAAGAGGAACCATTCTCGGATGTACTTAGCGCTGCTGGTAAGTGTATACGCGACTTTAGCTTGATATTTCCTTATCTGAATATCCACAACAAGGGTTTGTAGTCGGCAAGCATAAAAGCTAGCTTACAACCTGGTGGCTCCTGTAACCATTCGATAATTATTTTGCCTGATTACTTTTATTTAATTTAATGGGTATATGACGCAATTCAAAAGCCAGTTGTTGTAGAAGAGGAACCCAAAAAATAAAACTGCTTGTCCATTGTCATTTTTTTGCACATTGTGAAATCTCAGGGAAAAAACAACATGACTACATGAGTAATCTCAGTATAGCACATTGCAGACATTTTGGTTAGTTGTAGCCCAATTACACCATTCACAATTGCTTTGCTTAAAGGGTCTGCACGTACCTAATCTGGATCGCCTCCTAAAAAAAACGGAAGATTGTTTTTATTTGCTTTTTAGGTATACACTTAGCTATTGATGGCTAGAGTCTACCACTGACTACTTTTTTGTGGAATACAAAGAGTGTTGCACTGTTGCTTAATCCATAGGCTAACAATGACGGATGATTTATGAAAGTATTAGGGCTCAATGTCAAGTTACTTCCAAAGACGCGTTGATTTTCAAATTGGACGTGGGCGAGAAGCATATGTCGTAGTTTGAGAGTTAAATAAACTGTTCGTGGAACTGTCGACATTAAGGCTCTATAAATAGCATTGCCATCTCGTAAAGAAAGACATTCATCGATCAAACATCGAGCATGTTATATATTTCTTTCATTCTTGTAGCTATTTAGCGTCTTCTTTGTTGGTCATCCAGACATCTCTAGGGGGCGCGTCTCATTTAAATTTGATGTAGTTTTTTTTTTTTTTTTTTGTGAGAAACGAGGAAAAAACCCAGCAATACAAAAGAAAATTAAATAACAATAAGGCGAGGCCGCGCAACCCCTGCAACATCTTCATTGATAACCCTTGCAAGCTCTGGCGAGGGTGAGCTTATCATCTACAATCTCTCCTCCTGGATAACACCACCATTAGCAAGCAGACTAGCCGCGTGATAATTAGCTTCCCTGTAAATGTGATGAAATTGCACCCTCCACCCCTCCCGATGAACCAGCCTGCGACACAGGTCAATAGCGTGTTTGTTTGCACCTAACGTCTCATCTTCTCCAAGAATGCTAGCCACGCAATTTGCATTATCCATCGCTGCAATGACCTTCTTAAAGCCCATATTCCAAGCTACATGCAACCCTTTGGCTAGCGCTAGCAATTCAGCACGAGTTGAGGTACAAATCCCAAAGTTTGCTTGAAACCCCGAGAGGCCGGAAATGCCCTGAGGAATCTCGAATTAATCCCCCTCCCCCTGTCAAACCTGGATTACCTTTAGAGGCTCCATCAGTGTTGAGAGCAACCCAACCTTGAGGAGGATGTATCCAGCTGATAAAGGTCTCACTTCGAACAAGCCTGTGAGGATTAGGGCGTCCCTGGCAAACGCTTCTTTATACTCCACCAACCTGCGCCTTAGAAACAAGGATGTGTCTTATGGGACTTCACTAACTCGTCCAAAAATCTCACAGTTTCTCCACTTCCAATTTCACCAAGCTATCATTGCAAACTTCATAGACCAATCCTCCATGTTTGTACCTGCAACGAACTCGGCATTCCCCCTTATCCAATCTTGGAGAGGGGAATTAAAGAAAATATTGAATTGAGGGATTCCTCACATCCTAAGCCAAACAATCTTGGCTTTTGGGCAGTCTCTTAGAGTGTGAATTAGAGACTCTTCTGCAGCACTACAACGAACACAACTAGGGTCAGACCCTAAATTCCTTTTTACCCTATTAGTGTTGCACAACAACCTATCGTGCATAGCTAACCAGAGAAAAAACTTAACCCTATGCTGAGCCTTTAGTTTCCAAATGAATTCCCAGTTATTCTCGCTCACATCTACATCTTCCTTACGTAAAAAACCCAAGGCTGACTTGATAGAGAACCCTCCTGAGGACGAGCCATTCCAAAAAATTAAATCTTGTGAGGAGTGGTCCTCGATTAATTCAATCGAAGAGATTCTTTTAAGAACATCCGTAGGGAGCAAATGAGAAAAAGAATCCCACTTCCATCCTTGAGATTCCTCCCACATCTCAGCTACAGTGTAACCAGAAATATGAAGGGGTATTTCATTCAAGGCTAGGTCTGATAGCCTTTCCTTAGCAATCCACTTATGGTCCAAAAAAGAGTCCGCCTACCATCAGCAACAGCAGCACTGGTGCCCTCCTGTATCAACTTTCGATTTCCACTATCCCAACCCACACATTTGACATATTGTGAATAGGGGTAAACATATCAATGTCACAACGCCCTAAGCAATATTTGGAACGCACGACTCTCGACCAAAGAGACTCAGGCTCGGCTAAGAGCCTCCAACCAAGCTTTGTCAAAAAAGCAGCATTAGCTTGTCGGGTAGACCTAAGCCCTAGCCCCCCACAAGACTTTGGTTTTTGAATTGTTTCCCATGAGATGAGGTGAATCTTTTTCTTGTCATCTGAGCCACCCCACAAAAAGCGCCTCGTTTTGCGGTCAAGATCATCCCAGATTGTTCGAGGTATTTTTGTTGTTTGCATCGAGTAAGATGCTAAGCTAGACAAAGATGATTGCACTAAAGTTGCCTTCCCTGGCAAGGACAAAACTTTAGTTTTCCAGCCTGAAAGTCTCCGATCAATCTTCTCATTCGGATGAGCAAACGTGTCCCTTGTGACCCTACCATTAATGGTAGGCATCCCCAGGTAGATCCCCCAGGTAGATCCCTAAATCATCCGTTGCTTCTACTCCAAGAGTCGAGCTAACTGCCACCTTTGCCTCCACTGTCATGTTGGGAGAAAAGATGACTCTTGACTTTGATAAACTCACCTTCTCACATGATGCATCACAGAATAAATCCAAACAATCCCTCACTATTATTGCTTGCTCCACTGATGCTTCCGCAAATAGTAGCAAATCATCCGCAAAGAACAAATTGGATAGCAATGGTCCACCTCTACTAGCGCGAATTGGCTTCCAGCCCTCTTGTGAGATCGAGTCTTCTATAATTTGATGCAATCGTTCAAGACAAAGCACAAATAAATAGGATGACAACTGATCCCCCTGACGAACTCCCCTAGATGGCTTAAATGATGTGGTTGCTTCTCCATTCCAGACATAGACATCCAACATTTCCCTTTAAAATTGGAATGCAAATCATGGAGTTACTTGCTTATCCTTTGTTATATCGTCCTTTATCAGCGAGACCCCGTCAACACTTGTAATATAAGTATGTGTGTGAGCGCCCTCGACCCACTAAATAGTTGGATGACGATGAAAGCAATTTGAGGCCATAGGGAAAACCACATATAGCGGTTGACAAAGGGCTATGGCCTCGCCACACTTTTCTAGTGTCATGATGATTTCGTGGCTGACTTGGGATTGCAGGACAAGTGGCGCATTATGATAGGAGCCAGAATAAGGGAGGAACAAAGGGCACCTAACTCATAGGGTGTCACACTGGTGTTGTCGGTTTGCCACCAAAGGGTATGGCGCCTACTCCCAGAGACGGTAAACAGACCCCTTAGCTCTCAAAAATGATCTCTAGCCTTTCAAATCTAGCCTTAGAACCAAGAGGCATCATAACATGCAAACCTGAAGAAAGTCATACACTCAAACATCACATAAGGTTGAATTTTACAATATGTGTGTCATTGACTTGAGTTCAAGAGAAAAATTACAATATAGGGCGTAAGATACACCATGCAAGTTGTATTTCCTTCTACTAGTCAATGATTATGATGGAATTAGAAATCATGCATTCATGTAATACACTATACATTGCTAAATATATAAGATTTATTTTGACTTTATTGCATGTAACAGGTATAGTAGGTGATAACATTACGCATGAACATTTTTATCCTAGATATAAAAACACATAAAATTGAGAGCTTTATTGTTATCTAGAAAGAAGTAGAAGAAGCAAAAGTTAATAATCAGAGTACGAGAAAGTTTAAGGCCCTCATGAGACTTATGATAGTCAAGAGTAATCTTCTTCTTTGATTACCTTCTTGTTTGTAGTAGAAGGCTAGATGTTTTTGGTGCTTTTGCTTGATGATTGCTAAGGCAGAATTTTACCAGTTTGAGTTTTGAAAAAGAGATAATGTTGAACAAGTAATTGGTCGCACAAAAGAATGAGAAATAGATTTTGAAATCGGATTGAAAATTGTCATTGTTTAACATGTTCATGCCATTCTATGACTTAATCCATAAGTGTAATTAAGTTGCTTTTGGAAGAACTTTGAGTAATATACGAATTTAATAAGTCTCAATTGTCATGACAATGTTACATTACAAGAAAATTGTCTACTAATGATCAACAAAATAAAGTGTTCTTATGTATATGCCTCTCAACTCTCTCCATAATCCAATGCCAATATTATTTTGCTTGTTTTATGTAGTTTTTAATGTAAATTAATTGTATGTATGATTATCTTTCATGATAATATTAATTTATGTTGTTGTAAAAAGGTCGTTACAAAAGTTTCGTGTATTGGACAAGCTTTACAACTAGTTTAAAAACAAAGAAAAAAACCTAGCTCAAATAGTTAGAGCTCTCTTATCCTAGTCATGAGGTTGGGGTTCGATTCTTATCAACGACTTTGTGTGCATATTTCAGACCAAAAAAAACTAGTTTAAAAACAAAACAGAATGACATGTCCATTTCCGATAAAGCCAAAGATTTATTGGTCGTTTGGCTTGGGGTTGAATGGAATAGATTTAAAATGACTCTCAAAATCCTCTTCATTTCATTTCCATGAAGCTGAATATGGTTGACCGGATCCCGATCTTATTTTTTGGACAATTTGGAAGCAAGCTATGAGCTTTGCACTAATGAGGTTGATTTCCATACGAGACCCACTTATCCCTGCTTAGAATCGCTTTATGGGCATTGGGGTAACGGTGTTGTTGTTGTCGTCATATGTAGCAACCCAAAAATAATGGCTTGAATAAATATCCACGTTGAACCATATAAGATTAGACCAAACCCTGACCTCATACTAACTATTTCAACAGTAGAGAGTGATAGTCGCATGTACTACGGTTTGGTCATCAAAGACAGTTGGGTCACCACTCACCACCGCAACTTTCACCAACCACTCGACCATAGCAGCAAGCCAGCAAGGAAGGGTAGGGAACGGCTGGTGGGCTGGGTTGGTAAAGGTAAACACAATTATCTGGGAGAGCACTTTACAATAATGGAAGAGAGGGGAAATAAAGAGTGTTTCTTGTTAGGAATTAATTACATCACAGCCGAAAGTCTGAATAGTGTCCATTGAATTTGGCGCCATAATTGAGCAATTTTCCAAATTTATCAGATGTCTCCGACGAGACAAATGAGCAATTTTTATTTGTGTCCGCTTTCCCATTCCTTCGCTGACATTATCATAAGGTTTACTTTCAAAGATGCTACACTGGCCTTTTTTTTTTTTCAAGCATTAACTTTTTTTTTTTTTAAATCCCAACACGTTCAGCTAGCTTTAGGATGAGGTTGGCAACCAAGAAGATCCAGATAATAAATATAATCCAAATGTTTGAAGTACTTAGCTAAAGCCTTAAGTTGACAAAATTGTAAAGTCGATAGTTGAACAAAATCCCCATACAGAGCGCTAACACACGATTAGCTGCCGAAGAAAAAAAAAACACCCCCAACAGGGCGCTTCCAAGTTCAAAATAAACAATACATAAGTACATCAAATTGTGGAACAGTATCCCGTTAAAGATGATTCTTCCAAAGTCAGATAGTGCGATTGTCTACATACAATTCCTGGTAATACGTCCTTTTAAAATCACACTGCACGGGTATTGTCAAATTTCATTTCATCATTCATATCTTTATACCCTTTTTTTTGGTCTTCTTCTATTAAACTCCTACATTTGAAGGAAGCATTAAGACCTACAAGAATCACATCTCACAATATACAGCTTATCCTATTTAGGGTACATACAAGTCTCACTATACATCCGTTAACATCCCACAATGGCATATATGGCAGCCATCTCCTAGCTATTACATAATATACTATGTTGGACCACAATCCAAACTTGACAACTACAGGTTTCTACCAAGTTACTATACAACAAAACGCCAAATCACCTTACAACTATCACGGTCGCCTTCCCACTGTATCAAGAATAAACACAATCGGCCCTGATCAGCTCACTAATGTATATGTCACCACTTTCAAACCAGTAATCAATAGTCCCAATAAAGCACACACATGAGATACTGTATCAATCTAGATAGAAGGCCTAGAACTTACCATGTAGCGATAAAAAACACATCCCCTGTGCACCAACTCCTCCCGCGTGGATATGCTCCATTCCCCAGGGTTCTCCAACCCCCCCCCCCCTATTCATAAGCAATAGCAGTAGAGCCTCCTCTCTAGCCTTCACATATCACTTCAATTATTCCCCAAGCTGACTCCCTCACTCTTTCCTCAACTGACGACCTTCAACAGTGGGCAATGCTTTCTCTTTGGATGTAGGCAGTATATTCTCTCAGATATCGGAAAGAATCCATATAAAAGATGGAATTCAGCCAAAAAGGATCCACTTAATTCTACATACACTGAGCACAACTATACCCACAAAGCAGTAGAGCCTCCTCTCTAGCCTCTGCATATCACTTCAATTATTCCCAAGCTCACTCCCTCGCTCTTTCCTCAACTGACGACCTTCAACAGTGGGCAATGCTCCCTCCTTGGATGTTGGCAGGATATATTCTCCCAGATATCGGAAAGGATCATTATAAAAGATGGAATTCAGCCAAAAAGAATCCACTAAATTCTACATACACTGAGCAGAACTATACCCACAAACTGCCAATAAGAACATCACAGAAAAAAACCACTTGCAGAAATGACAATTGCTGTAGCACCTAGGGGTTTCTGTGGCTGATAAAAAGGTGGAAAAAGAGAATATGATAACTAATCCATCTTCCAGATTCAGGTACAGTCGTACAGATAGCCTGTTTTACTGCAACCTATAAAGTGCTCCCATTCGATATGCTTCCCATATCATATTTTTGACTTAAATATCGTTCTTTCCAGTAAGAATTTGTTTTAATGAGCAAAAGCTGAGTCATATCTTAGTATAACACATTTCCATCTAAAGCTACCACTTTAGATTTTCTTCTTTTTCATCACAACCAAAACAAATCATAAAACTGTTTTCTAAGTGATACCGAAAATAGCACCCTTTACACACGCAATATGTGAGGAATTACGCATAGACTATGACCATCCAAAAAGCATAGGATCTGCGGTATAAAAGTTAAACTCTACCCTTCAACACTGTGCCGATATAATGCCAATGAAAAGCCAGACAATTCTTTAATTTTCATCCTTTACACCAGCAGTTCGTTCTTGTGCATGGTTAACACATAAATTTGCCTCAACAATCTACCTTTACAATGAGAGATAAGCAAATGAAAAAGACATAAGATTGCCATTATGAGCAAAAGGTAAGAAAAAGCAGTCATTAACCAAACTCTCAATGCCAATGACCACGCATTATCAGGGAATAGCAGTCTGTCCCGAAAAGTTAATCCAGGTGTTTAGGCGTTATGACAGCTCAAAAGGGGAAACACTCAGCACTAAGTTTTGGCAAACACAAATGGAAGTGGATAAAAATCAAGTTGAACCCTATGAAAAGTTACAGCAGTGGTAAGCTTTCTCCCATATTTGAATAACATAGAGCAGAGTAACTAAGACAAAACAAAGGTTTTCTAGCTACACAGGTTCGAAGGACCAGAATCACAGAAAGAGCTTGGTATTTTTGGTATCATGGACATGGCATATTTCATATTGTAGTTCTCCGGATAATTTGGTCTCCAGGACAAAAGCATCAAGGTTGGCCAAATGTTTGTCAAATCCTTTTGATCTGGTGCTCTGGTTTAGGCAGGAGGCTTCGTCAAAGGAGGCAGGAATCAGGCTTCAGGGCTTCAAAGTCTCAGCTGTTTTGATGGGAATTGAAAGGAAGACATGTAAAACATGAGTACCAGAGCTCTATATACACAGAGTCAGCCTAGGATAAGCAAACGTCATATTCTACATCATGTACCATAGTTCAGTAGTAACAGAGGGGTGTACAAGGATATGAGGATCCAGTTACCTGCCAGTGCTTCTTTGTTATCCCTAGTAACCATAGGGTTTTCGTCGGGAGACTGGAGTATGGCCAGATAGCCTGCCAGATAACCTAAGAGTGTGTCAAAGAGAAAAGAGATGAAAAAAGGGGTAAATATTGAGAAGAAAACAAATGCAGGGAGCAGATCATAAGAACTAATCAATTCTGAAGTATAGTTCCTGGATGATAGATCGTTTCAATGACTAAAAGAGGTACAACAACAAACAAATTTAAAATGCCATCCTGTAGCTGGATTCTCTAACGATGTTCTTGCCTAGCATGGATTGAGAAATTCATACATATACAACATAACACTTTGATTGGAAGACGGTAAGAGGTGGTTCAATTACACCAGTGATTGAAAGACCTACTACTACAATAAGAAGAAGAGCAGAGGGCTGAGGAGAATCAGCACCAACGATAGTAATCAAAACCTTGAGGAGATTGCGTCTCTAATAAACAACTTACGAAGGTACATTCATATCTAAATCTACTGAATCAGCCTTTTCTACCCTTTTAGATCCACAAGAGAAGTTCCTTGACTCCAAAAATAATCCTACATTTCCGAAAATCAATATTCTCAAAAGACCTCTCAAACGCAACAGCTAGGGATAATTGGATAGGTAAGTTTAAGATCAAAAGCTGAACAGTTTACCACAAACATCTAAAGCATCCCCAAACATAGAGTTAACATAAATAAGATCAAAAGGTTGCACTAAACATACAAGCACCTTATCCAGACTCTAGAACTAACACTATTACACCAGCAATCATACTGGAGAGGGGGGTTGATCTACTCAAGCAATAGAAATTGCCTATGTTACTCTGACTCGATTTTAG
>CAAKMY010084894.1:0-17481 GCA_901111285.1 Corrigiola litoralis | reverse complement strand
CGCCCCTCCCTTCCCTAACCTTGTATCCTTACAAGGGATTTTGGATCTTCACTTTTCCTCCGCTTCCCTTCCCTCCAATTTTCCCCATCCTAACAATGTGTTAGTGATGTTACTTTCCTCTGTCCCAACAAATTTTTCACCAAGGAATATGTATGTCTATCAAAACACCTTTTTACTTGTTTGATCAGCAAGTAAGAGAAATCTCCTCGCTATTATGCGCAAGCCTTGCTTTTTTTTTTTTTTTCCTCTTCTTGTTCTCTGTTCGATGTTGCCCTCCTTTCTTATTTCCATACTATGCTTGATGCAGCAATGACAATATTTCCTACAGTTCTATCTGAAAGTTACAACTTACAACCAAATTCTTGGTATATTTCTTCCAGTTACCTTGAATTCTTAAGAGCTTTGGATGAGAAAGTCGATCAGGATTGGGATGGAATCTCTTCTTCTCTGGAAGAAATTCGCAAATCCTTACTTTCAAGGAAGCATTGTTTGGTAAATTTGACTGCAGATGGGAAAAATATCCAGAATTTAGAGAGACATATTGGCAGATTTCTCGACTTACTTCCTTATGAATACTCTTCTGAACCTGCCATATGGAGTCCCCAACTCTCTTCAGAAAATGAGGCCATTGTGATACCCACTCAAGTAGGTTACATATTTCTCTTTCCTTTGCCTATTTCGTTTTATTTATTCTTCTCCAACTTTCATGTGTCTGCTTCTTTGATTATAGGATTGAAGTAGGATTTTCTTCTCTCTTTTCAGGTCAACTATGTTGGAAAGGCAGCCAACATATACGGAAGTGGTTATAAGCTCAATGGAAGTGCTTATGTCATTTCGAAATACATCAGCAATACATGGTTATGGGATCGTGTACGAGTTAGTGGTGGAGCTTATGGAGGCTTTTGTGACTTTGATACACACTCAGGTTACTGGATGTGATTTGAGTATGAGTTCATTTGTCAGTTGTTGCGTCTGACACTCACTCTTTATCATGGTGTACAGGAGTTTTCTCGTTTTTGTCATATAGAGATCCGAATTTGTTAAAGACAATCGATATTTATGATGGAACGGGTGATTTCCTCCGCGGGTTAGATATGGATAATGATGCCCTCTCTAAAGCAATCATTGGCACCATTGGTGATGTTGATGCACATCAGCTCCCTGATGCCAAAGGTTACAGCAGGTAATGAGCAATACTTGTTCTTGCTTTCTCTGTTGTTGAGACAATTGTGTATGCATTAACATGATGATCTCATGTCTTTGGTTCTCTCTTTGTCCCCCCCCCCCCCTCCCACTTTTTTAATAATTAGTGGTTTCCATGGCACTTAATTTGGAAATGAAGTCATCAATCAGTCAGAAAGTTGAATCTCAACTGTGGAGGTTACCGGATTCTTTAGAAGGCTCTTAACTACTAATATGTGGAGAGCCATCCATATGTCAGCTTTTTTAATCTTCCGTTTCTTTCAGTGGTTTCTAACAGGTAGGTAGGGGTTAGGGCGTATATTCACGCTAGTTTGTTACTTTTTACTTATATATACTCCCACCGTCTCACTCATTTCCCCCCATTTTCCATTTTGGGGTGTCTCATTCATGTCCCCCCATTTCTATTTTGGGCAAGAAATAGCACAAAAAGTACACAAAACACGCCCATGTGATGGTGGGCCCAAGTTTCCCTCTCCTTAATCTTTGTGCAAAAAACAAATGGGGGGAAATGAATGAGACAAAGGGAGTATCTTTGTAGTTGAAAGATATATAAAAGTAATGGTGAATACAAAATGTAAATTTTTCATGGCAAAACGGAGTCTTTAAATTTCATGATTGACGTACCCAAATTTCGTTACAGAACTGAGTTTTTAAGAAATCTGGTAAACCCATTTAAAGTAACAGGGTTCAGCTAGCTGCAAACTCTTGTTTTGAATATCGAAACAATATGAGAAAAGTCAATAGGTGAACAAGAAAGAGCAAAGGACAAATTTCTTCATTAGGATTGACGGTATGGCGAGAGTCAGTTGGGCGGTGGAGCCAATGGTTATAGATTCAATATCCATGTGCTCTTACCAAGCAAGTGGCGTGGTAAGGCAAGCTCTTGTCGACCTTGAGATCCCTAATTCCACTAGAGGCTCTTAAGTATACCCCCCCCCCCTTTCAAGGGTCTGGTCGGTTAAGCTGGGATGGGTCCTCCTTATCTTCCTAGCAAAAAAGTAAAACAGCCTTGTGCTCTTGATATTTAGGGTTGTTTTGTTTCTTCAGTGTCATATAGTTGTTGATCATTGTCCTATACATTGCACTTGGAAATTGGTTATATTTGTTCCATCATTGCTAAGTTGGTTGGTTCAATATGGTTTGAGAAATAAGATTGAAATAAGGATTCTTAGTCAGCTCATTAGTTTTGCATATGCTCTTTTATTCCTTTTTGTAATTTCATTTTCATTTTTTTTTTATGATTCTTAATGCTTTTGCTTTTCCAGCTTGTTACGGTACTTGTTGGGAGTCACAGAAGATGAAAGAGAAATGAGACGTGGGGAGATTTTATCAACAAGGTAAGATTGGTAATACTCAATGTTATTTATCACACGATAAAAGAATGGCCTGTATTCACATTGTGCTAAGCGTACGATCAGTTAGAGAGGGGGGGGGGGGGGGTGTGTAAAGATCACGCGCCTTACCCTTAAACTAGTTAACGTCAATGTGAGTTCGGAATTGCTGATGCTGATCGACCCGTAGTGCTTGCATCTGCTTTGTTGTCCACTACAGTCATCTTCTTTCTGATTGTGCTAGAAGCCTAGAAGAGTCCTTTAGTTCTTCTAGTAATTTATAATATCATATAGCCTTCTTTGGTTGCTTTTCTATTTTCAGGAGGTTAGACTAGGGTTATTGTTTCATATATATACACTGACACACTGTGGTTGTGCTTTTGTTTCCTTGAGAATTTGGCTATTTGATATTTTGATCTGCAGATTGAAGATGAAATACTGTGTCTTTCCTGTGTAGTCGACATTACATTACATGTCAGTGACACTTTCCCGAGGATTCCTGCCCTTTGTAGTCTGAGTTGGTCAGAGATGGGTCCAATCTGGTATGATTTAACGCCCAAAAGAAAAAACAGCTCCTGGAGAGCGTGTCTTCGTCACCACCTTCCAGCCTGGGCATTGAAAGGGATGGGGGGAGGGGGTGTAGGCAGTGTGTAGCAATTAGTTTCTCACAGGACTTGTTGGGAAACTGATTTAACCCCCAAAACAAAAAACAGCTCCTGGAGAGCATGTCTTCCTCACCACCTTCCAGCCTGGGCATTGAAAGAGATGGGGGGAGGGGGTGTAGGCAGTGTGTAGCAGTTAGATTTTCACAGGACTTGTTTGGATGTTTTCCTTTATTACCCTGCTCCAAGCTGGTGCCCTTCCCTTCCCTACCCAACAAAAAAAGTGACCCAATATATTTTGCTACACTTGTTGCCGACGTGTTGATAAAATCATGAATTCTTCCAATGTGCAGTTTAAAGGACTTCAAAGATTTTGCGGATGCAGTTGATGTGGTAAAAGATAGAGGTGTTGTAGTTGCTGTGGCATCTCTGGATGATGTGGATGCTGCAAAGAAGACATACCCAGACTTCTTGCAGGTAAAGAAAGTGCTATAGTGCGTTGCTGGTATTTTGTCAGTAGCAGTTCGAAAACTGTGACATGATTGGAACAACTTATACCCTAATTTATCCGGGAACACGTCATCTTCAGCAGTGGCAAGTGTGCTTCCCATGACAATAAATTGTAGACAGGCTTTATGACAACACTTCTCTATATGAACCAAGGGCTGATGATACTCTTTATTGTCATATATATATGTCTATTTTTGCAAAGTTGGACGGAAATTATTGAAAAACGTGTTTTATTATACATTTCTATTGCCCTCGCTTTCAGTCACTGATCTTACTTGTTCTGTTGTAGTGACTGCATCTTTTCCTTTTTATGTTGCCCCACTTTATTCACTGATCTTACTTGTTTTGTTTTGGCCACTGGTGACTGCCAAAAAAAAAAGGATCTTAGTTGTATTTGGGAATGAGAAGCCTCTCCTTATGAAAGCAAGTCCAATTGTAACAAAATGGTTGTAGCTGTGGTTATCTAAGAAGTGTATGTGGACTAGTTCAGCCATGGGAGAGGAATATAATTTCTAGCACTCCCAAGATATATAGCCTATTTTAGCTATGTAGGCTGAAAATAATAAAAAGAAAAAAGTCAGTTATAGGGAGAAAAAAGTTAGACGGGTTCGTCAAAACTACTAGTATATGTAGCTCGACCATCAGAGGTTGATGTTCTCATATCTCCTATATGGTGAGTTAAAAGTTCCAATCTTTAGGCTAGGCTTGCTCTCTTTGGCGATCATACCTCGATATGGCGCCAGACCCCTGTCCACAACATGACATGTAATTAAACGTGTCTTGATGCAAAAACAAAGATAAGCCTCTCGTCATATCCTTGAAAGTACAGATTTATTAATCTTTTTGCAGCGATAAACATTGAAACAATTGGGCCAATCTGTGAGCCACGAGGTATTACATGGCTAAATTATTACTATTACACAAGCAAAACAATCTTTTAAAGTTTATCTCACAGCTCATATTGTTCTTATACATATGACGCATATTTTCTCATAGCTTTGCAACAGCCTGGCTAAAAGTTGGGTCAACGCATACCACTACCTGAAGCATGAGCAAAAAAAGGACAGTGTATTTCATGTATATGGAGTACCATATACGCACGCATGTGTACGAATAGGGGCATCATCCAAACAAAAAAAAAAAACAATGGAGGAACAAATCACAAACAGAAACATTAATAAAATGAGAACACCATCATCAAAACTAGCAACATATATAAGTAATACATAGACCTACTTACAAGTCACAAGCATAGTTAGATACAAGAAGGTTCAGCTATCCTAGCCCTAGATTTCCACATTTTCAAATCAAGAAGGGCCAAATCATGCCTAGTCACTTAGTCTACGGGCATTTTCGGCAAACGTAGCTGCGGTGTCAGATGGTAGCGTCTTTGATAGATGCTAGCTGATGATAGTGGTGTGTCAAGGTAGCATGTTGAGTACAATCAGTTGTAGGATAACCATAATTACTTAAAAAGACATTGATGGTTTTTATGTTAGTTAACTCATGAAAGTGTGTAAATACAATAATTAAGTGAAAATGAAAATCAAACAACAAGATAATATTTTTAAAAGAAAAAATTAACGTGATTAATTCCAACTTTGCCTTCTTCACCCATTATTAAACAACTTTGGATAATCCCATATTAATCCCAACTTTTAACTCCTCATTGTGTTTTTGCCCCGGAAAAGAAAATAATTGGTATAAGCCATCCTACATGGCATCCGAATATCCAATGTTATATACTTTTGCACCCAGTTTTGTTTTACATTGTATAAATTTACTATTTCCTATAATTTGATATACAATATTGGATAGAATTTTATTGATTTAAAATTATAGTAGAGGTTACCGCAGCCCCAAGTTGGCCCAAAATTAATTTAACCTGACCCGAGAGAACAAATGACTCGATGTGACTCGACTGAACCAAACCCGACATAACCCGAGTCCACCCTAACCCGAAACCGCCCCGCCCCGCCCGATTATCAGCTCTAGCTCTAGCTATACTTTAATTGATTATATTGTCCCTCCCTATCCTAAGTCACTTTCATCCCAAATTATGCCAAGTAAGATATCTAGGTGCCTATTAGCCATTTAGGATGACTTACATTGATTACTCTTTTTTTTTTTCCAACTAGCTGGTGCAACAATAGAATGAGGGGTTATAAGTTGGAATTAATATGGGATTATCCAGGAGATTAATAATAGCCTAATAGGTGAAGACGGGTAGACCTGTTCATTGGGTCGGGTTTGGGCCAAATTGGTCGGGCCGGGCCAGGTCATGAAGAAAGCTTTGCAGACCAAAGCGGGCCGGGTGCGGGTCATGAGTATTTCATACTAATCTTCCTTAGTTAGAGGCCCAACCCGTCATTGCAAATTGCGGGTCGTGATCCGCTTTGAGCGGGGTGGGTCACGGGCCACTAGCGAGGACCCGCCCCATAGTACAGGTCTAAGGACGAGATTAATTCCGTTAAGTTTTCCTTTTCTAAAATAAGTAAAACAACAAATAATTGTTAAGACAACTACAATTACGAATAAACTGGGTGAATTTTGGTTCGAGGAGTAGAAGGTTGTAGTTCAAAATAGATGATCGTCACATAACGAGTGATAAATATTTGCATCAGCAATAATGTTAAAGATAATTGTGGAAAAAATTGTCATAATTACCATCTCCCATTTGAAAAAAGCTCCTACAAAAAATAGTAGCTACTATATATTAGCCGAACTAAGTTTTAAGATTAGTACTCCCTCCGCTGAACTCATAAGTCAACGTTTCCTTAATTGGGTGTTCCATTCCTTTGTTAACGTTTCTTATTTGGGCAAATTTTGGTATGTTATCCTTACTTTTTGTGAAATTCAAGTCATTTGCTTTGCGGATCTCACTTAAATTTGCTCTTATTTTACGTGCTTTTATCGTTTCTTTATCATCTTTTCTTGGTTTTGTGATAAAGTAAACATTAACATCTCAATGATATAGAGGGAGTAGCTTTTAGACTAGGTTAAAAAGATACAATCTACCTCGAAAGCTACTACCGAACACGCCCTACATATTCCTCGTTTCTCCTAACAAGGGCATCCAGAGTGTCTCCTCTTAACCTGGCCAAACTGTTGAAGTTCTGCCTGCATCTCAGCTTTGTAGAACTTGTACCCAACTCTGCTCCATAAAATAGAGTCAATCTGAGCCTTACAATAAAGAGTTTCCCTTCAGTTTGAGTAGTATCCTCTTGTCGCATAAGACTTCTGATGCACTCCTTTCTTTTCAGCAATTTGAAAGTCATTCAACTTCTCAACCACCCCGTATTGATATTGTGTATGATGTCTTATCAAGATATCATCTCATGTAATTTAAATAACCACCCTTGAATATAACATTTCTACCAATTTTAATCTCCAAATTAGGGCAAGTCCTTCCATTACTAAACTTCCATCCTTACTCCATCTTAGTTCAACTTCACCTAAAATCCTTGGCCTCTAAGGAATGTTATCAACTCTTCCTCTGGTGTCTCATTTGCGAAAAGTATATACTATATACCTGTAGCTATTTAGCCTCAAAGGAAAAATTAGTGCATTACGGGAGCATGGTTGATGTAACCCGATACCAATGTGAATTTGCTTGGTGTCCCCAGAGAGCGTTAGTCTTAAGTCCATGTTACCTATCTCTGTTAATGTAACAGTTTAGGCCACCAACGATATTACTAAGGTGTCAGGGTGGAATTGCTTATATAAACATCAAATATTTCATAATTCCATATGTGGACTTAGGGTACCATTCAACAGAATCCACCCCCGGCGTGCTTAACGAGTCTTTCACCGTTACAAGACCTGCACACTGCCCTAGGGTCGTTTATAACAATCAAACCCACCAGTGTTGTAACACAGGCTGATAAGACGGGAAGTCTCATAGTGAACCCATATAATCCTCACTTCAAACCCAAAAGGGGAAGATTTTGTTAATAATATTAAGATGTTAAGTAGAATATGTAATAAACCCATCAAATCTCTCATAATTCCTGGATGTGGGACTTGGGTGTTACAAATACTCCACATATAGTAAACAAAAACTCTCTGGGCCTTCTAAAAACCTTCAATCAGCCTCTTTCGACACTCAGTCATAAACCTTTCTCGAGATCAAAAAATTATCATGTGTAAACTACATGCTATGTATAAGATTCTATAACTAAACAATTCAAAAGGCGTATCACTTCCATTGTGGATCTAATCTCCTAGCATAAAAAAATTGATTTTATTTTTGCAATTGGCAGAACTCTTCTCAACCTTTTGTCGGTAATTCTTCTTACTATTGTCGAAGTTTATTTTTTCATTCTTTTATGCCATTGTAAATATTTGACACAAAAAGCATAGTTGTTTGTGGATGGAGTTCCTCGCATTGGAAAACTGAAACTTTATGGGGATACATACCTTCCCGATACTTTTACCAGAGTGAAGATACTCAACGGCATCTGCGACAGAATGCAGCCCTACGAACCTTTTCGGATCTACATTAACCTGCAGCACAGCAACATTCATTCAGGGCATTAATGTATACATATCCAGCACAAAAGCCTGGAGGCAAGACAATCTCGACAGTAAGAAATTTATTTAGTCAGTGAACAAACTAGCAGAAGCTCAAACCAGAAAAAACTAAACAAAAGAAGGGTAAAACAAGGAAGTTCGCTCCTCAATTTAACGCTAACCACCGTGAAATATTGAATTTAAAAACTATACTTGAGTGAAGAATAAGATGATAAGTTACGTGCATATTGTAAACACGAGAAGAAATTAAACAATTACACTCGCCAGTAAATAGAACTCGTGGTCAACTATACTGGATAGAGAGAATAATAAAAAAGAAAAAGAAACCATGTATCGTAACAAACAATAAGACTGAGAGAAGTACAGTACCTTCAACACTCCTGAGTTGTACAAGTCAAATAGCTTGTCCAGGTGTTGTTGCCACAAATGACTATATTGTACAAGGAAGAAACCAGCCTAAAGAAGGGTGCACCAATTAACAATCAATAGACAAACTGTGAAATAAGAACCATGATGACTAAATACGAAGTATAGTATAAAAAAGGAATGAGAGAAGCAAATGACAGAAGGCAAAGAGTAAACAATCAGATGGCTATTTCAATCAAAGAAGTCATAACACCTTAACACATGGAAGCTTCCAGCGAATTTTGTCCTCAATCATAACTTACAATTGAAATCTCCAGAATACTCCAACTCACAAATAAACATGCTTCCAGATTTGGCAACAAGTATGTATATACGTATAAAGTATATCTCTCAATCACTATGTAGCAATCAAAGTGTGTCAAACACATATGCATAATAACTCAACTACTTTTAGAAAAAAAAAACTAACGATACTACGTGCCTCCAGCACACAAGGATGAATCCTACGCACCAAACCTTCCAGAAAGGCAATAGCCAAAACTCCCAACCAACAACCTACAAGAAGCTATCAATATCCTATGAGAAGTCAGGGCTACCAGATTCGCGTCGCGATTCATTCAATAGTTTATGTTACTCCGAAGATAAAGAAATTATTGAATAGAAAATATGTTGATAAGGAGAAAAGGTAATTTTTCTTTTTCATTTTTGTTTCTTTTCTGCTGAATGAGAATGGGTATAGTAATCTAATAGAGAATGATAAAATATATGAGAGTAGAGAGAAGTATCTAGAAAAGAAAGGAAAAAGAATAGACATAAAGCGAAGTACACGTTGGCAGCAAAAGAAAAGGCATCTAGTCTCTTATGCGATCATCTAATTTTAATATAAAAGTAGACGGGTTTAAAGTGGCCACTTTATGATTGTTTTAATAAAAAAATGACCACTCTAAGCCCAATAATGACCACGTCTAATTATAAGTTGAAATTAGACCGTCTCTCTAGATAATTTGAAGCAGTTGTGTCCTCCTATTCAAAGAGTTTATGGTAATCCTGGGACTACACAAAATCGGGGTACTTCCAAGTGTAAAGCAAAGTACCTATTAGCGTGATAAAGCGTCAATAGAGTCTGGTAGCTTGATTGGTTGTTGAAAAGAAGTCCAAACCTCTCTTTTGAGGGGGACACGAGTTCAAACCTCTCTAGTAACAAAATTTTACTTTTCCCCAAACTTTTTTGGCAAAGTTTTCCCCAAACTTCTGTGCATTCTTTAACATTCAATTGTCCTTTCTTTTCTTTTTTACTAACCGTCACTTCATTTATAATAATTTCTATAATTTAAATTTTTTTTTTTTTTTTTTTGAAAATTCTATAATTTAAATTAGGAAAAATTGACATGAATAATCCCAACTATGGGTGAACAAACAAAAATAATCCCACCTATGGAAATAAACACTAATAATCCTAAGTATTGTCTTTGTTGACACTAATGGTCTCGTGATCACCGCCGGCAAAATCTCTGGCCGAAAATTTATTATGTGGCATTTACTTTAATTTTATTCAGTCAATTAATAGGTGACATGTCACTTGAGTTGGAGTAAAGGGGCAAAAAAGGTATTTAGCCTACCCATCTCCCACACCCTTCCCTCATCCATTCCAAACACTAGCCCACCACCCATCCACCTCTCATCGACTACTGACTACCACTCATAACCACCAAAAACAACTCCCTTTTTGTCAGAACCCACCTCAACCAACCGAAAAACAACTTTCCATTTGCCGGAATCCACCCCGACAAACCGGAAAACAACACCAAAATCATCTAATCCAACCCAAACCACCAAAATACAACCCCAAAAGCATTGAGATCAACCCCCACCCACCGCAATCAACCCCAACACCGTATTCAACCCCTACACCACCGTAAAACACCTAAACATCGACCAAAATGGAAAAAAAATAACGACATACAGCAACCACCACCGAACCAACCCCATCAGCGTACAATCCAAACACCATTGAGATTCACCCCAACAATGGGCTCGTGGGATGGTCGTTGGTTGTCCATTATCATTTACAACCCCCTTGAAGTTTACTTTTGGGGATGGAGTTGGGGGGTGGGGGATGGAGATTGTTTATAATAGAGGGGAAGGGGTAGCCTTGTAGCAGTACGCATAACAGAGGGAAAAGGGTGAGGGGTATTTTAGGATTTTTTCTTTTCTTTCTTTAGAAAGTAAATTAATTTATTTTCCACCTAAGCTTTTATAAAATAAATAAGGTTAAAGAAATGCCACGTGAGCTTATTTCCTCGGAGATTCTGCCGGCGGTGAGCTCGGGACCATTAGTGTCAACAAAGACAATACTTAGGATTATTAGTATTGATTTCCGTACGTGGGATTATTTTTGTTTGTTCACCCATAGTTGGGATTATTCTTGTCAATTTTTCCTTTTTATTTATTTGAAAGGTAGTAAATACAAGCACCATAGCGTCAACTGTCAACAAACATTTTCTAGAAGTATCCTTGAACCACTTCACCAAACAAACAAACAATCCATTTTCTGAAACAAGAACCAAAAGTAGAATATGGGGTGGCTATCAAGATTCACAGTGGCAGTAGCATTCCTAGCCGTGGGATTCATCTTCTCCCCTGACACCTTCAAGTCATCGGACGGCTCACATTCATCCTCAGCTCTCATCGCCGCCCTCAAGCTCTCACACCTCCTCTGCTTCTCCACCGCATGGGGTGCCGCCTTGTGGGTCACCTTCATTGGTGGCATCATCATGTTCAAGTATAATTACTCATCATTTCTTCTCATTTCATAATTATTCATATCTTAGCTTTTTTTTTTTTGGGTTGTTTACTTAATGTATTTAATGTTTGATGTTCTATGTTATCATAAAGATTCAATCTTTTCTGTGGGTTTTTGATTCTGAGCTACTTTTTGTGAAGTGATTGCCCCATATTTGTGTATGATCATGTTCAAGTAGTTGTATTTAGTTTATTCTTCATGCCCTTATTATAAAGGTTTAATCTTTTTTTGTTGGTTTTTGATTTTGACCTCTTTTTGTGGGGTGATTGCCTCATTTTTGTGTATGATCATGCTCAAAATGATATAAACAGTTTAATCTTGATGCCCTTATTATAAAGGTTTAATCTTTTCTTGTTGGTTTTTGATTTTGACCTCTTTTTGTGGGGTGATTGCCTCAATTTTGTGTATGATCATGTTCAAATAGTTTTAATTAGTGTAATCTTGATGCCCTTGTTATAAAGATTTGACCATTATTGTGGATTTTTGATTTTGAGCTTGTTTTGTTTAGTAAATGCCTTATGATCATGTTCAAATAGTTAATATTTAGTTAATTCTTCGTGCCCTTACAATAAAGATTTTATATTTTTGATGTGGGTTTTTGATTTTGAGCTAGGAAACTACCTTCATTTTGTGTTATCATGTTCAAGTAATTATATTTAGTCAACTCTTCATGCCCTAACTATAAAGACTAAGCAAATGCCTTAATTTTGTATATGATCATGTTCAAGTAATGATATTCAATCAACTCTTCATGCCCTTATTATAAAGAATTGTTTTTTTTTTGTGTGATTACTTGGTTTTAAGCTGAGAAAATATCTTCATTTGGTGTATGATCATGTTCATGTAGTCATATTTATATTTTACTTGATTCATCATACCCTTTTCATGGATATATTACATTTTTTGTGGGTTTTGATTTGAGCTAAGAAAATACTTTCATTTGGTGCATGATCATGGTTAACTAATTATATTATTATTCTTCATACCCTATTATAAAGACATAGTCTTCGTGTGTCATTTTGTGTTTTTGATTTAAGCTAGGGAAAACCTTCATTTGGTGTATGATCAAGTTCAAGAAATCATACTTAGTTTATTGCTCATGCCCTTGCTATAAAGGTGTAGCCTTTTTTGATTTTTGATTTCGAGCTAGGAAATTCCTTCGTTTGGTTTATGATCGTGTTTAAGTAATCATTTTAATGTATTCTGCATGCCTTAAATAAAGATTTGAACTTTTCTGTGGGTTCGTAATTTGAGCTAGGAAAATACCTTCGTTTGGTGTATCATCATGTTTAATTAGTTATATCTAATTTGTTCTTTGTGCCTTTTTTGTTTTAAAGATTTAGTGTTTTTATGTTTATTGTTTTCTTTTGTTTTTGATCTTCTTGTGTGAGTTGTTGATTTTGTGGGATTTTTTTTGTTGAAAATTGTTAGGAATTTGCCAAGGCATCAGTTTGGGAACTTGCAGAGTAAGATGTTTCCTGCATATTTCACAATGGTGGGAGTTTGTTGTGCTGTTTCAATGGCAGCTTTTGGGTATTTGCATCCATGGAAGTCTGCTTCTTCTACTGAGAAGTACCAGCTGGGGTTTCTCGGTTTTGCCTTCTTCTTTAATCTCACCAACTTGGTGTTCTTCACTCCCATGACTATTGAGGTAAGCTCTCTCCATTTCTCTCTTAAAATTTATAAGATAGTTGATAAAAATTATGATCTTTTTAGTTTGGTGGATCATGTGGGTGAAGTTTGCAATGGTTCCTGGAGTAAAAGCATGCTAGATAGATTCAAATGGGTCTTCAATTAAATACAGAGTACTTTATTTGCAAGTTGCAGATTGTTAATATAGGTTATGAAATTTGCAATTCGATGCATAGTTATCATTTTACCAGCAAGACTGGAACTTGGCTTTTGTTTTAGTGCTCCTTTATAGTGGTTTCACGTTTAAGTTTCAAGTGGTGAGGTTTACACATGGCTATTTCGAGTTAGATTGATGAGTCTAGGTAAGAAGTAACAGATGGTAGAATCAAGATCGCTTGATGTGTGCTTATGGTAAGGATTATGGATTCCAGGGTTCTATAGCCAATGTTATTTTGGGACATAGATGATATCTTAGTGTCGTATCACAATGAATGAAAGCCTGCATTGGCATGGAACTCTACTGGAGGGTAATGCTAGTGTTATTCGATTTTGCTCCAGCCAGTATTGTGAAATTAACAGAGAGTGAGTCATGGACAAAGTTGTTGCTTAAAACAAAGGATGTTTACTTAAGAATTTCTGAGCTTGTTGGTTTGCACTTGGCATGGCCGCATGGGCTGTGTGTGAACTGGTGAAGTGTTGTTTTAGTGCTGTATTGGATGCCACACAGTTGTGGTTGTCGCATGACTACTCTAACTTGAAGTTTTTGTGTTGAAGTACCTATTAGAAATGGCTTATAACGCCAATGGACATTTCTTTTCTTCGTCATGTACGTCCTACTTTAGGAAGTTGTATCTTTGTAATGTTTGCTTTTATTAATGTGCTCATCAATGTCGAATGCTAATTATGGAAGCATGATCTTTCTTTTCAAAAAGACAACCTTTGAGAAGCTTCAGTAGATTGGTTTATGTTTCCTGTGCATTGTAGCTAAGTAGCTTCAGCTGGTTGGCTTGTCTTAGTAGCTAAAGCTGATAGGTCTATCTTTTCTAATAATTTTTTAGTAGAACGATGATTTTCCTCAACTTCTTTGGTAGTTGCCCTCGACTAATAAATTCCCTTAGAAGTTGATTGAGGCGTTCTTTCCGTTGTCTTTCTGTTCAAGTTCTACAATATATTTCTTATGAGTATTTGCTGTTATTATTACCAGCAGATGTATGTTGACATTTATCTTGCCCTGCTTTGTTTGAATGTCATCTGTCAAAGAAAGAACACTTCTACAGTGTAGTTTCACTTATGTCATCCTCTGGTAGAATTAGTTCGAGATGGAATATTTGATGTTTGTGGTGTTAGATGCTCTCACTTGATTCAGCCAAGAAGCATTCTGTTTAGTTTCTACAATTTTATAATAATTACTGAGTTGAGTTTTGCCTCTAATTGTTGCTAGAAAATCTACTTTGTTGACATCTAAATTTCACTGCTCTGTTTGCATGTCATTTATACTCCTGGTGTACTACATTTTTAGTAGTTTCAGATCTGAAATTGTTGGGTATATTTTTCCTGTTGTTCCTTGCGTATACGATAGATATAGTAATACTTTTGGTGCTTCATTCTAGTAATTTCTTCCTCTACTATTGCTGGCAGATGATGAAGCAGAGGCACAAGGTGGAGCGAGAGAACAATGTTGGTGAGGAAGTTGGATGGTCCAAGAACAAAGAAGTCGCAAAGTCGAACCCACAGCTTGCAGCCATGAACAAGAAGTTTGGGATGATTCATGGTTTGTCTTCTCTTGCCAACATCTTTGCATTTGGCTGCCTTGCGATGCATTCGTGGTATTTGGCTGGCAAAATCGACCTATAATCTGAACCATGGCATCACCTCATGATGAATGTTCTTAATTGGGTGATAAAGATGGAGATGGAAGTTTACACATGATCCTTGTGTCTATTTGCCAAGCGCTCGTTAGCTATTACACAATGTTTTGAATATGTAAGATCAAATGTAATCTTTGATAGAGTTGACAATTGCAATTCGTAAATGAATGTTATTAGAGTTGACACTTGCAATGCGTAAATGAATATCATTCATTTTCTTTATTGAGTAGTATTGGATATGTGATCATCTCCCCCTCCCCCTCCCCCTTCCTGAAATTTTGCCATCTAAGCATATCAAATAAATGAAAGGAAAAAACTAAATACGTTTATTTGATATGTTTGGATCCCAAATTAAATAATTTAAGAAATTCAAGTTTAGAAGAAAAAAAAGGCAGGGAATAGGCAAGTTATAGAATGCACCGTCTTTTATCAGTAACAGTAGCACGTTGGCTATAACATAGTGGGAGCACCTGAGAAGTCTCTGTTGGAGCTCAAATACAAGGTCGCAAAAGAGAATTAGGCCATCCTGTCAATTATTTGTTGTTGCTTTATGTGACAAGATAAACAATAATTCAAAGGCTTGGAAAACATGCACTCTCTTTGAAATGTAGTGATACAATGACAATTTTCCACCACCATTTTCATTATATTTCCACACAACAAGATCAATGGCAAGGCTAACAAGGTTCACAGTAGCAGTATCCTTCCTAGCTGTTGGGTTCATCTTCTCCCCTGAAACCATCAAATCATCATCCCAATCAGACGGTGCAGATTTATCCTCAGCTCTCATCACAGCCCTTAAACTGTCTCACCTCCTCTGTGTCTCCACTGCATGGGGTGCTGTTCTATGGGTTACCTTCATTGGTGGCACTATCATGTTCAAGTAATTAACACATAACTCTTTTGTATTCTCTCTGCCCTTGTCGCCAAAATCTGATCTTTTTTTTTTTTTTTTTTTATAATTGTGTGGCTTGCTGAAATATGTTATCAGGAATTTGTCAAGGCATCAGTTTGGTGTATTGCAGAGTAGAATGTTTCCAGCATATTTTACGTTGGTGGGTGTTTGTTGTGCGGTTTCAACGGCGTGTTTTGAGTATTTGCACCCTTGGAAATCTTCTTCTTCTACTGAGAAATACCAGCTGGGGTTTCTTGGTTTTGCCTTTGTCTGTAATCTCACCAATTTATTAGTCTTCACTCCTATGACTGTTGAGGTAATCTCTTTCTGCTTCTCTCTTCGAATTCTGTAAAAGTAATTTATCACAAATATGAAACTTTAGCTAGATTTGGTTGATGTTAGATAGATTTTAAATGAATTATTGATGTACTAAATTAACTTTCCATAAAGATACATCATACACGTTGTAACCTTTAGGTGTTAAGTTTGCTACTGCTTACTGGAGACAGCATGTTAGTAGGTGAAATGAATTGTGCTTTTCATAGGCTGCAGGTTATAGATAGAGGATTGTGAAATAAGTATCATCCAAGACCTAAAACTTCTCTATTCTCTAAGGCACTATATTTTTTAGTTTTACCTAGTTTTGAGGTTTACACTTGGCTATTTCAAGTTAGAATAACGAGTTTATCAAAATTGCGGAATTGAGAATGTATGTGTGGGCTTGTGGATTTGTGGTTAGGATTCGTGATTTGAGGGAGTTATGATATTCAAATGCCATATCACAACCACTGACAGGTCAATTTCCTGTGTCCGGCAGCACGCCTTTACTTCTAGCTCTTATGCTAATCATCTCAGATTTGTTGGCGTTCTAGTTAAGTGGTATCTTAACTTTGTTTAGCTTGGATTTAGCGGTGAACAGAAATTGAGTTGTATCTGGTGTTTTTACGAGTACCTTCGCTAAAGGATACTTATTGAGTATGGTTTGCTCTATTTTCTTGTGTAGATGATGAATCACTTGTAAAAATTCATTACTTTTTATGTATGGTTTGCTCTATTTCCTTGAATAGATGATGGATGTTCTTACACATTGTTGTTATCAAACCGTCAATTCTTTTGCTCTGCTGTTAATGGCAGATGATGAAGCAGAGGCACAGGGTGGACCGAGAAAACAATATCGGCAAGGAAGTTGGATTGTCAAAGAACAGAGAAGTCGCAAAGTCTAACCCGCAGGTTGCTGCCATGAACAAGAAGTTTGGGATGATTCATGGCTTGTCTTCTCTTGCAAACATCTCTGCATTTGGTTGCCTTGGCATGCATTCATGGTATTTGGCTGATAAAATCAATCTATAATCTTAATCAGGCTATCACCCTTTAATAATTGTTGCCAAATGGGATTAGAAAGATCTGACATGAAAGTTCACGTTGTGGTTCTTGGGGCGTTGGATTTGTAATGTGTATCACACAATGTTTCTGAACATAGAGGATCAATTGTAATGTTATGTGATTTGGCAGCTGCAATACTTAAATAAAGACCCAATGGCTATGTCTTTGCTGTGTAAATTTTCTTTACTTGTCATTTGTGGTAATCCCTGACCATCTTCCGAAGTTCTAAATAATCTCTGATCAAAGGCCGTAAGAGCGGACTGCTCTACATTCAGTTACGCCACAGTGATCCCCGAAGTGATCTTCTTCTAGTTGCGGGACGAAATCTGGCAGCCAATTGTTGGCTCTGAATAAC